>JAOEGS010023983.1:0-44339 GCA_025447755.1 Corythornis vintsioides
GGACATGGTTTAGGGACCCTGGCAGTGTAGGGTTAATGGTTGGACTTGATGATCTTGAAGGTCTCTTCCAGCCAAATGATTCTATGATTCTATGAAATGCATGTGGAGAAAAAACATGATAAAAAGCATTTTTTAACTCCTTGTGTTAAAAAAATGAAAGATTTCTGCTGGTGTCACAGCATTGCACGTTTATGTCACAGTTTGGTCTGCCTTGTCGGAAAGGACCATGGGATTGAGCAGCCATCTGTAAGGAAAGGACCTGTGGTTAGGATGGGTACTACAGGATGTATCCCACCCTATTGCATCAAAGCTGAAGGATGAAGTGAAGGATGTCCCTACCTCACACGTCTTATGAAACCTGCTGTTTACCTAATAAACTGGTTAGCTTCCAAAATCAGACTTAGATTGAGTTTGATTCCCAGTCCCTCTGTTTCCTGCCTAGGAAGTGAATAAGGATGGATAAGTCAGAAAGTCACCTAACTTGATAATAGGTGTCACTGTTGTTGAGTTTTCTACTTCTTTTACTTTTGTTTCTGATGCAATACTTTCTTGAGAGATAAAGCCTGTGAAAGAAATTAATGTGTGTATTTAAGCAGCCCGCTGTTCTGCTAAATTGCCGAAAACTTAAAACCTTGCCCTTGGAAGAATTTTGCCCTGTTCACAACCTATGTAATTGTGAATGTAGTTTTAAATATTACTACATAGAATACCTTATGGTATATATTTAGAATAGCTTTATGTGTATTATATACATCTTTGGCTTTAAATGTTAAGTAAGCTCATTCCCTGTCAACTATTTAAAACAAGTTTTGTTCTAGGAAATACTCATTGAAAGTGTTCAATACATTGATCATTTTCCCCCGTTTCTCTGGAAAAGCTGTACAATTTATCTTGACACAATCTCCATCCCACAATTCTATTCAATTGTATTAGTTTGGGGTGGGGTTTTTTTCTGTCATCAGAACTTTGAATACACAGACTTCAGTGTTAGCTGTCATAAACAGTGATTTTCTGGCTCAAGATCTTGTCAGTCTCTTGTGAGACTGTAGATCCATGGCCATCTTGTGTAGCATAGCAGGACTGCTGGAACAACTGCTATTTTATCTGTGTGTGGATGTTCAGGGAAAAAACAAAGAAAACAAAACAGGACATTTTGGGAAAAAAATAAAAGGAAGTGCACTTGAAATAAATCTAGACTTGAGGTGGCAGGTAGGGGTAGTTCTGGCACATTGCCACCCCTCCAATGTCCTGTATCTGCCTTGTTGTTGTTCCATCACTGTGTGCAAGATGACTCGCCTAAGGCTGGATCACAAAGCATGAATGTGTCCAAAGAAGAGGCTATACTGGAAATGTTTACAACTCAAACTGAAACTACCTGCCTGCCACCTGGAGACTCTGAATTCAGGGCTGTCAGCCACAGTGTAGAAACTGCAGAGCTCTGCAGGACTCATTCAGATAGAATTAATTTGATCTTCTATTAGCAAATGTACAAAACATCCCTTTTTCTATTCCAAACTTTATTGAGCTGTTACAAGGAACTGGAGAGAGAGCAAGTTTCAGTCATCCCCTAGTATTCAGACTGTCAGTTGTTTCCAGTTTCCCTGAAGAAAGTAGAGGCTGGTCTTTACCATCCCTACTTCTCTTGTTGATCTTCATGCAGAATCTCCCACACTGTTACTTCTGAAACTCTGCTGCCTTTTAATCCAGAGCTCATCAACTGCAGCCTGCTGGCACCCTCCCCAGAGCAGGATCTCTAATCTGCTTTTGCTGCTGTAACCAAAAGAAGGTTTCCTCAGTAAAGATGGTCAAAAAAAAAAAATTTTTTTTTTTACCCTTTCATCAACAGGACAAAAGAGGGCATGTTTTCTTAAAAGTCTTTGCCAGGAGAATAATTCTGTAATTATCATTTTACTGTTCTTGTCTCTTTCTTGTTTCTTCAACTGGTCCTTTAAATCTGGATCAGGAATAATTTAAGTTATACTAATATTGCCCTATAAGTTTATTGAAGCAGCTTGCTTTCTGCATAACAGAACTGGTGTCCTCTCTGCTCCGCTTCCTCAGATTAGATTCTGCTTGATGCTGCAAAGCAGACCTATTGAATTTGAAGAGAGAGGATAGCCGAGTCTTTTACTTTATTATTGCTGCTGAGTGTTTTGCTTTGCATTTGAAGGAACAGCTGAAATTATTTATTCTTGTGTGCTTCCCTTCTCTGCCTTTCTCTTTTCCAGCCTGGATCGTCACATGCAGACCCATCACGGACACCATAAGCCATTTCGCTGCAAGCTGTGCCCATTCAAGTCCTCTTACAACAGCCGCCTGAAAACCCACATCCTCAAGGCTCATGCTGGTAAGTTTTCTCCCTTGCTTTTGCAGTGCTGGAGTGGCCTGTGTATTCTCCTTGCTGATCAGAGATGGTGGTTTGAACCATGTGTTTTGTCATCAAAATCGGGTAAGATCTTGGAAGATGCACCTGTTGGAATCAGTGGGAGTTTGGATAATGGTTCTGCAAAGACAAGAATTTAAAACAGTGATGAGTACTTTAAAAACTCTTTCCTTTTGTTCTGTTTTCCTTTATATGAACGTTTTGGGTTTGGTTTGTTGTTTTTTTTTTTTTATTAGTGTATGCTTATACCATTTGTATCTTAACAGGTGGATAGTGCTTTGCTGTACTTGTATTTATGTTTATAATTTAGGTGACTCTGGGAAAAGGATTGTGGATTGCACCTTGGTTTTGGTAGAGTCATACACTGGCTTTCATGTTAAAACCAAACAAACGTGAGAGTCAGGTCTGTGTGCAACAGAGAACATCACAATTCCATTGTTGTGCATGGACATATGTCTTGCACATCTGTGTCTTGCACTGTGGAAGCAACAGACATGCTTCTGATGAACAGGAATGGGGAAGGAGATGTGTCCTACAGGATAGGTGACCTCAGGTTATTGCACCTTTATTACTAAAAAGTGCAAGACTCAGAATTTCTTCATCTTTATTCCTTAGCCCTAAACTCCTGGCACTGTCACACATCCTGCATTGAAAAGTTATCAGAAGATTGGAGTCATAAAACACTGTCTTTATTGGTTACAGTTGCATCTTTGAGGTTAAAAGGGTTAAAAAAAGTAAACCCTTAAAGCACAGTCCAAATATACACTCTGATGTAAATAACAGAATGTTGACCAAACTAAAAAACTGCAAACTGGACAGTTGAAAATTTCCAGGTAGAAACTCCTGGAACACATGAGAAAAGGACTAGAAGTATGTTCCTTTCTTATCTGTTTACACTTTTGTCCTATGCTCTGATTGGTGTGGAGGAGGGAGATGGGAAAATGGGAAGAAAAAGTAGGAGGAATTTCTATCTGTCTGCTGATTAAACAAACAAACAAAAAGGTAATTATCACCATTGATCCAAAGGCATTTTTCACCTATAGAAGTGCATGAGAGATTGATGGTCACTTGTACTTGGTTTCCTTTATTGATTTTGGATTTCACAGAGCTCATACCATGACCCTTTTCTGTACTGGGTATTGTAGATTAGCTTAACTTTTGCCAACCTCATCTGGTATGGGACCATGGCATTCTGTCCCTTCTAGGAATTTCAGCTGTCTGCAGCAGTTCCAGTTTAGAGTTCCATATCATGAACAGAGTGACATGGTTCTTTATCTCTGCCAACAATAAAGTACTGTTTTCTTCAAGCTATTGTACAGTTGGGCTACCCTGTTTGAACCTGACAGATTTTTTAGAGCCAGAGTATAACTATTTGCTCCACACTCTTCTTCATGTAAATCGTTGATTTATTTATTAGGAATTCATACTTTTGAACTTGATCAGTAACACTCCTTGGAGGACCATGTTTTGCATCGTGCAAGAAGACAGTTTCCTGGTAGACTAGATAGTGTTTGCACAACAGGTATAGGGTTTCCAATGGTTTGATCTGTTTCTGCCTCAGCCCATTTCTACCAAATGGATATTCACATGGCATAAAAATTGCATGTATGTTTTCCATTCAGAGCTTTTCTTTGTCTGTTCTGAGTCATTTCTTCAGAAATAACTACTGCTGAATAACACATTATTAAGGCTTTTCCCAGTTTTTCAGTAATACAGTGATTTTCTGAACCACCCTTTGGATACCTTCTTTCTTTCTTTCTTTCTTTGTTTATTTCATCTCTTGTTAATCATCTCATTATCAGTTTATTTAGAATTGGGAACTTCAATCCCCCTGAATTTTTTTGAAGTCACCTGGAAATCTTTAAAATTCAGTAGAAGTCTTTTACTCAGTCTGCCTCCCTCCCTCATTTTCTGCAGATGGGTCAAAATTCAATGGGCTATAAAAGGCTTTCTTCCCTAACAGCTGGTACCAGTCAATGTTTCTGGCATTTGTTTTTCTTCCAGTATATGCCATCTCCTTTTGGCATGCAGCAGAACAGTTTACAGTATCTCTAAATGGTCTGCCTGTTGTTTTCATCTGAACTTTTTCATCTGTTCTTTTTTATTTTTATTTTTTTTTTTGTGGCTTTTATATTTTGGGGGGCGTTTGTTAGCATTTTCTAGTGTCCTTGCTTCATCAGTAGTGACACCAGATATGCTGCATGCACACATGGATGATTGTAAGACAGAGTATTGACTTTGCTCAGTTTCTATGCTCTCTGGAACATAATGCTTTGAGTACAGATTGAGTGTTGACACCCACTACATACATTTTTAGATTTATTTATTTGTATGTGTATTAATATAGTCATTTTATGGAATGCAGAACCAGCAATCAAAAATAGCAGAAGGCTTTGATTAAGCCAAACTGTAGCCTTTGCTCTGCAATCAACCACATCCTTTCATATTGATGTCCACCTAAACTGTTATGACTGCATAGTGGGTGTTGGTTGTTTCTAGAATTTATTGGTTGTTTCTAGAATGCTTAATATGCAATCATCCTCTGTTGGCTTTAATGTATTGTGGTGCTTTTAAGTCAACAGTTGGTACCTACTGCCAGGAATCTCTTACACTGACAAACCATGAAAGTCTATCGGTATCTCACTGGTTTCTTGTACTTTGGAGTTTCTTTTGTCCAGTTCCACTGAGCAACTTGATGTATGTGGTATACAAAAAAGGTATTCTTTCTATTTGTAAAAAGGTTATATATGACTAATATAATATGCAGGTGAGAAATGCCACTTGGAAAAACATGTGGGACAATTTATTGTTTTACTGTTTCAGACCCTAAAGAGATCTGTTCTTTTTAAGATGTACCAAAAGACTTTGTATTTTCCCTTGTGATTAGCATAGTTTTTCTGGAAGAGAGGGATGGGATTTAGTTTTCTGTAGGATGGTTGCTAATTTTTTTTCAGGTATGCTTACTCTGACTTGCTGCAGTATATATGTTTTCACATTCTCTTCTCGTTCACTTATTTCCAGTGTTGGAAACAATGCTGTTTGGGAACCTTGCTTGCTAAATTTGTTGAGAGGTGGAAAACATGTTCTGCTTCATTCATTACCAGATCTCTTGTTCTTCTGTTATGATTCATGAATATTTCTCTCCTATATTAGTTTTGGCACTTTATGTACAACTCATGTGGCCAGTATTACTCTTGTATGTGGAAGGGTCACTTACAGAACAATAACTTGGCACCTGTATAATATCACATTTTTTGTGTTGGGACAGTTTCACTTTGTGTTCTACTTGCCTCCATGCTTAATACAAAACAAATCTTGACTAAGGATTTGTTTCCCCTCGTTTGCTGTCTCTATGGCTCAGAATGTATTCAAAATGAAATTCACTACTGTTCATTACTTCTGTTCGTTCACTTCTTTCAGTGCTTTTTCATAACACACTTTCACATAGCCTTTCAGATACGCACTGTTCTTGGTATTGCCATATTCACTTCTTGTAATAAACCAACCTTGACTTGGTTACTAGTTCTATGAAGATTACTCCTGCCTAATGGTAGGCTCTTCATAAGGAAAAATGCAACCTTTCCCAAATGTAAATTTCAACTCCTCCTTTTTTTTTGTGTGTTTGCATTTTTTTGGAGGGATTTTCTTTAGCATTTTGTAGTGTCCTTCTTGCTTCATTAATAATGACACTGGATGTACTGCATGCAGAAACAGATGACTTCACCCACTCTAGTTTGCTGAGCTCACAAAGAAATTTGGAAGTGCTATAGCTAAGTGACTCCATTTTCATCCCAGATTCTGTTTTCTTCTCATACCATGCAACACAGGCATGCTAAGAGTCTGGTCTGGTTTTTGACATCAATCACTTTGCAAGGATCTGCTGTTGTCAGAAAACAGTACTTTGGTCCAAAGCAGGTGTCTGTACCCTCAGGCTCTAGACTGTTCCAACAAGGAGGTGCACGTAACATGTTCTCTTTGGGATCAGTCTTGCACTGAAGAGTCCATGGGAATGCTGCCGAGTTCAGTAAGAGAACTGTGGGTGCCCCATTTTGTTTCTTTTGTGAGCTGATGACTTGCCTGTATTTCGCTCACCCAGGTGAACATGCCTACAAATGTTCCTCCTGCTCATTTTCCACCATGACAATCAGCCAGCTGAAAGAGCACTCCTTGAAAGTGCATGGGAAAGCACTGACACTACCAAGACCCCGCATTGTCAACTTTGCAGCCTCACACGCTCACCACACCTCCAAGAACCACACTCCTGCTGAAGAAGTGGAGGACTCTAATGGTAAGAGGTGCCTCAGAGCAAGAATTAAAATTGTCTAAGGTGCCACTTAATACTTTTCTTAAAAAAAAAATAAAATAAAATAGAGCAGGCAGCTTGCCCACAGAACAGCTTCATTTGATTATGAAGAAAAACCTGAAGTTGCATGATAAACAAGAGTAAATATGGTGTTGAAGGAAGTGACCTGCTTTAGATCATCGCTAGTTCATAATACATTAACTTGTCCTGTCACCAGTTGACTTCAGGATATGTCAGTGCTGGCTGTACTTCTTAGCAGAAATTTAAATTGTGGAAAATTTTCAAAGTCAAAGCTATTGATAGTCAGTGGGAAAAGGACCATCTAATTCCATCCATGCTCCTGCAAAACACCCCTTTAATCATGTTAGTTAGATCATTGAAGCCACAAGATTAGCTTAAAATGTGAACCTGTAATGTCAGTGCAAGTAATGATTCTTCTTGCCCTTGCTATACCAAAAATATCTTCAGATTAGCTGCATCTACAGGAAGGAGAATCAGAACTGTTTATTTTTCATGCTTTCCTTGAAAGCTGTTATTTCCCTTGTGTTGGAGGAGCAGGCTGGAGATACTTGGAAAGCATCAGAGGAAGGAACATTGTTAACAGAGAAAAATGCAGACTTGCAGAAGAAGTGGTATGTGGTATTACAAGAAGCATTAAGGCTTTTTAAGTGGAATCTTATGAGGCATATTTTGGCTGTCCCTTCCTGCCAATTAAGACAAGAGCTGGTCTTTGGGAAAAAAAATAATTCCTGGATGAGTGTCATTGACACAGGAGGAGAATGTAGGTGTTTCTGAATAGAAGTTTCAGACCTGCATATTCAAGAAACTTGGATGGATTGAGGCTGTATTAGAAGAGGGAAAAAGTACCTTTTTTACAGATGTTGGCGAGTTTCCTAGGGTTTCTTCTTACAGCTGTTTTGCTTGGGTTACCACTGAACTAAGGGTGGGAATTCAATGTTAATAGTGATCATTTTATAGCACTTTTGATCTGACATCTTCCCTTCTTTCCTTTCTCACCCCCCCCCAAAAAAAAAAGTGTGAAAAGAGAAATAAATTCAGAACATGTCAGAAAATAACTTAAAAAGTAATCAGCATATTTGCCTATTAATTCTCTTTATTGAAGAGAAGAGACATGAGTAATACTTTTGAGGTTCAAGTAGTTTCTGGGGTCAGAATCAAAATCTTATCAAAAGGTTTTGACCAGCTGCTATTTTGTCAAAGCATTGTCTGGAACAGTGCAATGAAGACAATAACTTAGCTTTTATTTTTGCTCATGCTAGCTTAAACTAGCACAACAGGCAGAGTACATCTTGTGATTCCATTACTGGCTAAGAAGTGGAGAAAAATTTTCAATGACTGACCTAGACTATCTTCTGTGTTACAAATCTTTTTCTAGAAATAGTCTGTTGAGAGATACAAAAGGACAATATTTAAATTTGGGAAGAACAGTCCATTTTCTCCATTATTTGCTTATCCCAGGAGTTCAAAGTCATGCTTAGGGAAGTTAAAACTTGAGTGCAGTTCTCTGTAGGAGATAATTTTATATTCTTTAGGAACTCTTCCTAAAAATACATAAAATGATGACTTAAACAAAAGCAATCAATGAGGTTGACTGTTACCTAGATCTGCACTGCAGCCTGAAAACCAAAGCAGAATTTGTCCCAATTAGCTTGATCATCTTTAAACAAGGTTAATGGTTAAGTCACTTTGACAATAATAGAAGCCACCCACTGAGGAGCTAGTCAGGCAAGTACAGGTGTTACAGTAATCATGTTAGCATTTTCAGCATTGCTTGAGGAAGGAATAACCTGTTTTAAGTAATTTATTTTGCATTCAAGAGTTGGCTGCAGATCAGTGATGGCTGCTCTTATGACAATTTATTTTTTGCTTTTAGAAGGGAATAAATCACTATCTGTGGCCTAGGCTTGCAGGTTGCAGGTGATGTGTAGGACTAGATAGAAGACTGGTCCCAATAATAGGAAATGCAGATTTGTATGACAGGCACTACTATGTCCAACTGGAGCCAACATTAACTGACACTCAGATGCTGTAGCATAGTTGGATTTTTCCTGTGAAAGTGTGTGTAAATAACCTGCAGTGTGGATTATGATCAAGTGTGGATACAAAGTTGAATTAGGGCAGGGGTGAAAGATTGCCTCAACATTGTTATGAATTTGTTTTGTATGTTGGTAGGTGTGCAGCACGGTAATATAATTGAAATGTTTGCAGAAATGGTCTGTTCTTGTCTGTGGATTAATATTGTGGCTAGAATAGGAAATGGAGATGGGAGCCTTAGGTGTACTCAAGGAGCTAGCAGTACTTATACTGCCAGTTGTTGAACCCTGGAAACATGGAATAAAAGAGAAGGGAGTACTGAATTGTAATAGTAGAGTGCATGTCTGAGTAGAAATCTTGTGGGATAACAGCCCAGTGGAACTTCCGATGTTTTTTTTTTCCCCCTGGACTAATTCTTCCCTGAGGGACTTTTCTTGCAACATTTCCTCTGTTCTTTTAGATTGATCCATTCATTAAAAGATATGAATGTATTTAAATTCCTGTGACTCATCTCTTTTAGATCTGTGTTAGTAGCACCAAGCATATCTGAAGTGTCCAACTGTATATCCTGGAGGTGCATTGGTTTGAGGTAGAACAATTCCTTGCAACTACATTGGAAAGCATAGCAACCACCTTAGTGCTTGTATTCCTCACTAAGGGCAGTAGCATGAGGTGATCCCAGTGAATCAAGAGAAGGCTCTGTTACAGAGACATCACTAGAAGATCCTGTTTTTTGTAACCTGCCTCTCTGCATGTTGGGTGATACTTTGATATGTAAGGAACCTGTTTTCATTGTATCCTAATCTAACTAAAGGTAAAGCACTCATGATTTTTTTGAGGGATGGGGTGATGGTGTTTTGTTTTGAGGTTGTTAACTCTTGCAAGCAGACCCAAAACCCCTAGCAAATGTTGGCCACCAATGGAACTTTTATGTGTTTTCCATAGTATACAGTCATTGAATTGTTTGTGTTATCCAGCTCTTGTTGAAATTGTAAGGTTGCCATTTTGATAAAATATTCTTTTGTTCTTATGATAGTTTACAAATATTTTTCCTCTTGCAAGAAAGTAGTTATTTTTGTTGTTGTTTCTTTGAACTTACTTATTTGCCCTTTTTTTAAAAACTTAACACAGTAAAAATTAAGAGTAAATTGAAACATTATAGACTCCTAGGAGGATTGGGTCAATCCCACAACAAGATCTGTTTCTGTGTTCTTTCACAGTCTTTGTGAGAATCATAACTTATATTCATGTTATATTCATGTTAATCTCTGCCCAGAAGGGTTGTATGGATTTATTGATAATACTCCAATAGAGCAGCATGTGCCACAGATAGAGACTTTTCAGTGTTGCACTGTGCATGGTCAGCTCCGTTGCTGTTGACTTGATTGCAAGGCAGTGGAATCCCACAGTCTGTGTTTTCAAGGCAGAGTGTTGTAAGACAACTGTCTCTTTCATTAAGGAAGTGTTGGGAAAAAAGGCAAAGATACAAAAAAAAAGTGTGACTGAACACTTGAAAATGGGAATAGCAGGTGTTGCCTGCAAAGTGATCATCACCTAAGGAGAAAGTACATGGCAGCAGACAGAGTGGTTGTGTGAGCATTGGTGTTATGCATGTTTGCTGGTATTCAAGGTCTGTGAAGGTGGTGGACTACCTTTCTCTTATAAACTGGAGAAATTCATGAGTGCAGCCTATTGACATAAAGCCCATAAAGCAGTCTGACTCAATAGACTGATAAATAGTTTCATGTTAGAACTTCACCCTCATGACAAAGTCTTGGGAGCATGTAAAATATGTGCACTCAATTGCCCTGTCTAGTAATATATTTTTTTTTTTGCATTGCTCTTTATTTTGTGAAAAAAAATCCCTTGTCCTTACTGCCTTGTAGAGCAAAGTACTACTCTTTATTCATAAGCCTGGCACATGAATCCTTATAAATTTGCTTGTATCGTGACTGTATGCAGTAATCCAGTGTAATGGTGTTTTGATTTTACTGATTAAAAATATTGAATTGTCAAACCAAAAGAGAAAAATGCAAGGGATAGACTAGACAGACCTGGTGTGACATCTAATATCTTCTCAGTCATGCTGCCATTGTATAAGATCGTTATTTTAGTGCTAAAAGTATCACACTGAGTGTGAAGCTCAATAATAATGCTTTTCACTGTTGTGCAAACCAGTGGGGTCTATCATTAATATTATCACACTTCACAAAACACATGCAGGGTCAGAATGATAAGATTTTTTTGAGTTTCCCAGTACATGGTACATCAACATCTTAATTAAATTTAATTACTTGCAGCCACAAATGTGTTGAAAACTGCAAAGCAAAACACCCAGTGCCCTATTCCAGCTTTTTCTGAACTTTAGCCTTTGCCAGTGGAAAAGAACTTTGCCTTATCCAGAGACTGAAATATAAAAACATCTGCTTGCTTTGCCAGAGCTAGACTGGATACAAAACTGCCTGACTCACTCCTGTTCCTGGGACTGTTGTTTAAGAACTGTAAATCCCTTCCCATTTCTGTACACTTTTTTTTTCACAGTGGATAATTCACAACCAGGATGTGTGTCTTCTATGCCACTTGACAGATTAAATCCTGAAGGTTGCAGAGGGCCTTTAGCAGTTTTGCTGAAGCAATTTTGTGTACTACCAGAAAGGGAGAACAGTGGGAAGCAAGGAAGCTTTTCAATAAAATCCTCTCAGCTGGTGCCAATGAAGCAGGAGTGTTACAGTGATCCTCTCATCCTTAGAGCCATGCATCTCTCTTCCTTCCACCTTTTAGGAGAGAAGCAAGCTTTCCATATGCTCAGATGTACTACCCATGATTGACTGATTGATTGATTGATTGATTGATTGATTGATTGATTGATTGATTTAATGGCATGATTTCTGCCTGACTTAGACCCACAGAATCATGGAATGGTAGTGGTTTGAAGGGACCTCTGGAGATCATTGAGTCCAATGCCCCTGACAGAGCAGGATCACCCAGGGCATGTCACACAGGAACAAATGGAGGCAGGGTTTGAAAGTCTCTAGAGGAGGAGACTACACAACCTCTCTGGGCAGCCTGTGCCAGGCTCTGTCACTCCCACAGTAAAGATGTTCCTCATGTTGGGATGGAATTTACTGTGTTGCAGTTTGTGACCTTTGCCCCTTGTCCTATCCCAGGGCACCACTGAAAGGAGACTGGGCCCTTCTGCTTGACACCCACCCTACAGAGATTTGTAAACATGAAGAAGATCCCTTATCAGTCTTCTCCAGACTAAACAGTCCTAGGTCTCTCAGCCTTTTGTCTTAAGAGAGATGTTCCAGCCCCTTAATCATCCTCATAGCCTCTGTTGGACTCTCTCCAGTATTTCCCTGTCCCTCCTGAACTGGGAAAATCAAATCTGGACACAGTACTCCAGATGTGGTCTCATTAGTGCAGTGTAGATGGGGAGGAGAACCTCCATTTACCTCAAGGCCACACTCTTCTTCATGCACCCCAGGATACCATTGGCCTTCCTGGCCATAAGGACACATTGGTATCCCATCCCATGGAGAACTTCTTATCCACCAGGACACCAAAGTTGTTCTCCATGGGGCTGCATGGAATTATTTTGCCCCAAGTGTAGGACTCTACACTTATCCTTGTTGAATTTCATTATGTTCTTCTTTGCCCAACTCTCCAGCCTGTCCCAGATCTCTCTGGATGGCAGCTCAGCTCTGGTGTGTCAACCACGCTTCCCAGTTTAGTGTCATCAGCAGACTGGCTGAGGGTCAGTCTGTGCCTTCATCCAGGTCACTGATGAAGATGTTGAGTAAGACTCGACCCAGAACTGACCCCTGGGGAACACCACTAGTTACAGGCCACCATCTGGACTCTGCACCACTGATCACAACCCTCTGAGCTCTGTTGTTCAGACAGTTCTCAATCCATCGCACTGTCAACTCTTCTAACCCACATTCCCTGAACTTACCAATGGGGATGTTATGGGAGACAGTGTCAAAAGCCTTGTTGAAGTCAAGGTAGACACCATCCATTGCTCTCCCTGCATCTACTCTTTCAGTCACACCATTGTAGAAGGTTATCAGATTAGTTAACCATTACTTCCTTTTAATAAATCCATGCTGGCTACTCTTGATAACCTTCTTTTCTTCCCTACACTATTCCTCTTGATGTGGTATATTTTTCTAACTTTCCAGTCAGGGCAGAAAGTTCCCAGGACTGTCCTCTTCAGCTTTGGTGATTTCTCTCTCTTTGTTACTACTGTCTCTTAGTGTTTTATGGCTGCTGCTGTTCAGGAACGATTACAACAATGTCCTTACAGCTTGGAAACATTGTATTGGAACAGAATAGCCTGTTGTTTGTGTTGTTTTTTTTTTTTGTTTGGGGGGGGGGGAGGAAGTGAGTTGTAAGGGCTCCTTTCTTTTGAAGTTTGAGACTTAATTTAGTGCTGTATGGTTGGGGAGGTAGAGAGCCCATAGTGACTACAGGATAAACTCAGGCAAATCTTCAATCCCCAAGTGCTTTAATTGCAAGGTAAGTTGGAAGCATTGCATCCATGTTAAGGATGCAAGATGGTGATCTCCATCCAACATAACAGCAGGATGCCTCTGCTGTTGTAGCTACAGTAAGAATGAAAAGAGCTGTCTACTTGTTCTGCCTGTTTCCCTGTTTTTGTGCCCTGTAGGAGTAATTGCTACATTCTCACTCAAGTTTCAGATTTCTTCCTTGAAGGCTACTCTTTTTTTTTTCCCCACCTGTGTTCCTTTTTTTCCTCTAACCTAGAACAAGTTTCTGCTTGCCCCTCAGCCTTTGCCTGGTTTTCCTTCCCAAAGGTGCTGCCAATGGCCACACTGCCTGCCAGTGCTTTTTAAAACCCTCCAGTACTTGCTGGTGTGTCTTACTTCTTGTGGTCAGTGTTAAACTAATTATCAGATGTTGGATCAGATGGGAACTTTTCTCCCACATCAGATTGGCAGGGATTGGTAGAACAAGTGCAGGGCTTGTTCACCTCCAAGTTTACTGAACAAACTCCTCACTGTTTCAGGGACTTAGGGCACTGGGATTGACCTTGTTCTCTGCAGCTCTCTTCCACTGGTGTATAGTTGTTTGGCTTTTGGCCTTTTCCTACAGTGTGCTGAGAACAATTTGGTGGATAGAGGAACAGAGGGAGATGTTTATTCTGTCATTGGCTGTGTTCTGGGGGCTGTCAGTTTGCTGTTCATTGTGCTTTTTTTTTTTCTGGTCCTGAGCCTTTTATGCTTGACCTGAATGGGTAAAGGCAAAATTGAGATTCAACAGAATGGAGACAGAAACTCCTGCAGCTGGTGAAGGTTGCTGTCAGTCTTTGTATGGTTTTGGCCAGCCTGCTGTGATGGGATTGCTGTGATACTGAAAGACTTGCCTAAGGTAGAGAGAACAGAGAATAAGTTGTTTGGGTGGATCAAGTAATAAATGAAGGAAGAAACATCTTCTGTATTCCTTCTGGGCAGACAGAAATGACCTGATTGCACCCACAGGGGAAAGAAAGAAAGAAAAAAACATATGTAGACTCCTGTTGATTTTTTTTTTTTTTCCTGAGGTTTTTGCTTTTCTTTGGCTCGGATTTTTATCTTCAGGATTGGAGATGAAATGATACTCTCTTGGCTGTATCATACTACTTCTGTCCCTGGAATTTGTGGTCACTCTATACAGAGTAAAAAGTGTGCTATTACTGTGAGGGATACATCATATGACTTGACCAATGCTGTGCAAGAGAGTTATTTCTGCAGGCTATTGTTCCCACATGTGAGTATCCTTATTGTGTAAACTGATATTCTCCCTGTCCCCTGAGACTTAGTTACTTTCTAGTGATCTAAAACCTGCTAGAGGGATTTGGTGCTTGATGGAGAGGTAAAATTCCCGTGCTCGTTATAGATCTGATTAAATGGACATATGTCATCATAGCTGACAGCTCAAAGTTTGTTTAAGTAGATGGTTTTATTTCTTCTTTAAGAGACATTTCAGAACTAATGCTTGAAAATACTGCCCAGAATAATCTAAACTCAGAGCTGGTGATACATATGAGACCTTTCTGTTTGCAATGTTGTAATTATAGCAATAACAATAATAATAATATTGATGTCAAGGTGTGTGCTGGAGGTCTCCAGAACAAATTACAAGTTCATGATCTCTGATTAGAGTGGATCCTCATTACCCAAATAATGTGACTGTAACTTTAGGGACAGTTTTAAAGCAAAAATATAGTACTGGTTAAGGATGGATTTCTTTACCCTCTTTACTTCAAACTTCAGAGGCAAGTGAGCTTGTAGTTAGCTGACAGCAGCATGTGTGTTTGTGGCTGTTTGTATTAATACAAGTACTTAAAGGGCCAGAGCAATAGATAAAGAAATGTAGAATGCACCTTAAAAACATGGTAAGAAGAAAGGGTTGAAACACGACCAAGAGTTTGAACTGTTCACCCAGCATAAGACAGTGGCAGCAGATTCTAAGACTGCAGTGTTCTTTAAACATAAGGCAATTGGGTAAACAGAGGTGAAATAACATGAATGCCAGAGCAAGGGAAACATGATGCACTCCCCTTGCATCATGACATGCAAATTCATGTTAATATGACCACAGGACTCAAAACCTGGTCTCCTGGGGGTTGAGGGCATACACGTCTCAGAGTAAGAGTATCTTTGGTCAGAGGCTGGCCAGTTTACTAAGGAGGGCTTTAAATTGGAGTTGATGGGGGAGGGTATCCTTGATCCATCCCACTGCTACCAATCTTGAAGCCAGTGTCAGTAATAGATAGCCTGGGCCTGGAGAAGTATCACCTGCAGTGAATGAGAATGGAATTTCAGCCAGTAAGTCATCTTCAACAGGGGCCCAGCTTAAATGCCTCTATACTAAAGCGCGTAGCATGGGAGACAAATAGGAGTTGGAGATGTGCACCTATGGGGCTGTGACAATACTGGTATCACCGAGATGTGGTGGGATGGGTCCTATGACTGGAACGTGGGAATGGATAGATACAAGCTTTTTAGGAAGGGGAGAAGAAGAAGGGGTGTTCCCCTCTACATTAAATGACCAGATGAAATCTGTGGAACTCCCATCTGGGGAAGGATATGAGCTATCTGAGAGGTCATGGGTCAGGCTAAGCCAGGGACAGGTGATGTAGTGGGTGTCTGCTACAGGTCACCTGGTCAGAAGGAACAAACAGATGAGGACCTCTATAGACAGATAGGAACAGCTTTGCATTCACATGCCCTGGTCCTCATGAGAGACTTCAACCACCCTGGTGTCTGTTGGAAGGACAACACAATAAAGCACCAGTAGTCCAGAAGGTTCCTGTAATGTATTGACAATAATTTCCTCCTCCCAAGTGGTAGAGGAGTTGATGAGAAAAGATGCCATGTTTGATCTTGTTCTTACCAATGAGAAGGGGCTGGTGGGCAATGTGAAATTCAAGGGCAACCATGGCTGTAGTGCCCATGAAACAGTTGAATTTGTGATCCTTAGGACAACAAGAAGAGTCTGTAGCAAGTTCACTAGCTTGGAATTCAGTAGAACAGACTTAGAACTCTTTAAGGACCTGCTTAGTGGGATAAAGCCATGGAGGGGAGAAGGGCCAGAGAAACCTGGTTAGTACTCAAGGATCACCTCCTCCAATCCCAGGAGCAATGCATCCCAGAAAAGAGGAGGGTGGGCAAGAATGTCAGGAGGCCTGTATTGGATGATCAGGGAGCTCCTGAACACTAATAGTTGCAAAAAGAGAGGGTGGAAAAAGGGACAGCTGATCTGGGAGAGGTACAGTTGTCCAAGCAGACAGGGATCAAGTTAGGAAAGTTAGTCCCAGATAGAATTAAAAATGTCCAGGGGCATCAAGAAAAGCTTTTATAAGTATGTCAGTGACAAAAGGAAGAATAGGGAAAATATGGGTCATCTCCATAAGGAAATGGGGGATCTGGTCACATGGGATATGAAGAAGGTTATAGTACTAAACAACTTTTTTGTCTCAGTCTTCAATGGTATGGGCTCTAACCACACCATCCAAGTTGCAGAAGACAAGGACAGGGATTGGGAGAATCCACCCACTGTAAGAGGAGACCACAATCAAGACCACCTAAGGAACCTGAAGGTGCACAAGTCCACGGGACTGGACGAGATCCATCAGCAGGTCCTGAGGAAACCAGTGAATGAAGTTGCAAAGTCACTTTCCACCATATTTGAGAAGTCATGGAGATCTGATGAGGTTCCCACTGACTGGAAAAAGGGAAGCATAACCCCCATTTTCAAAAAGGGATGTAAGGAAAACCTGGGGAACTACAGGCCTGTCAGTCTCACCTCTGTGCCTGGCAAGATGACAGAGGAAATCCTCCTGAAGTCTTTGCTGGGGAATATAGTAAACAAGGATGTGGTTGGGGACAACCTGGGCAAATCCTGCCTGAAAATTTTGGTAACTTTTTATGCTGAGGTCACAGCATCAGTGGACAAATGAAAAGTAATTTATATCATCTTCCTGGGCTTTTGCTGGGTGATTTAGTCTAGGTGATCCTGCTCTGGCAGGGGCGTTGGACTAGATGATCTTCTAGGTCCCTTCCAATCCCTGACATTCTGTGATTCTGTGATTCTGTGACTTGTGCAACACATTCAACACTGTCCTGCACAACATCCTGGTCTCTGAATTGGAAGGACATGGATTTGGTGAATGAAGCACTTAGTGGATAAGGAATTTGCTGGATGGCCACTCTGAAAGAGCTGTAATCAGTGTCCAAATGGGGACCTGTGATGAGTAGAGTCCCTCAGGGATCAGACTGAACCTGGTGCTGTTTAATGTCTTAGATGGCAACGTGGACAGTGCATCCTCAGCTAGTTTGCCAGTGTCATCAAGCTGTGCGGTACAGTTGGCACACTGGAGGCAGGGATGCCATCCAGGAGGACTTTGACAGGTGGGGAGGTGGGCCCATGCCAACCTCATGAAGTTCAACAAGGTCAAGTGCAAGGTCCTGCACCTGGGGTGGGGCAATCCCAAGCACAAATACAGGCTGGGTGACAAGTGGTTTGGGACCAGCCCTGAGGGGATGGACTTGTAAGTGCTGGTTGATGAAGTGCTTTACAAGAGCCAGCAATGTGAACTGACAGCTTAAAAAGCCAAATGTATCCCAGTGACAAAAGGAAGAACAAGGAAAATGTGGGCCAGCAGGTCAAGGGAGGTGATTCTGCTCCTCTACTCTGATCTCGTGAGACCCCTCCCACACTACTGCATCCAGCTCTGGAGTTCCCAGCATAAGAATCACAGAATTCTTTGGTTGGAAGAAACCTTCAAGATCATCTAGTCCAACCTTCAACCCAACACTGCAAGCTCACCACTAAACCGTGTCCCTGAGCACCAGGTCTACACACCATTTGAGTACTTCCAGGGATGGCAACTCCACCACAGCCCTGGGCAGACCATTCCAGTGTTTGATAACCCTTCCAGTGAATCAGTGTTTCCTAAAATCCAGCCTAACCCTCCCCTGGTGCAGCTTGCATCCATTCCGTCTGGTCCTGTCATACATCACCGGGGAGAAGAGGCTGTTCCCTTCCTCGCTCCAACCTCCTGTCAGTTAGTTGTAAATAGCAATAAGGTCTACCCTCAGCCTCCACTTCTCTAGACTATACAACACCAGCTCCCTCAGCTGCTCCTCATGTGCTCTAGACCCTTCATCAGCCTCATTCTCTTCTGGACACACTCCAGAACTTCTATGTCCTCCTTATAGTGAGAGGCCCAAGAATGACATGGATGTGTTGGAGAGAGTCCAGAGGAGGGCCACAAAGATGATCAGAGGGCTGGAGCAGTTCTCCAAGAAGGACAAGCTGAGGGAGTTGGGTCTGTTCAGCCTGGAGAAGGTTCTAAGGAGACCTTATAGTGGCTTCCAGTACCTGAAGAGGTCCTACAGGGAAGCTGGAGAGGGACTTTTTATATGGGCACATGGTGAAAGAACAAGGGGCAATGGTTTTAAACTAGAGCAGGGTAGACTGAGATTAGACATTAGGAAGAAGTTCTTTACTACAACGGTGATGACACACAGGAATGGCTTGCCCAGAGAAGCTCTGGACACCTCATCTCTCATATTTAAGACCAGGCTTTGAGCAACCTGGTCTCGTGGGAGGTGTCCCTCCCATGGCATGGGGTTTGGAACTAGGTGGTCTGTAAAGTCCCTTCCAACTTAAGCCATTCTATGATCTCTGTTGTAAGTGGAAATGGCAATGGGCAAACAACTGGTGGGGTTAGAAAGCTGTAGAGGCTTGGCATTGACATTGCAGAGGTTGCACGTAGCAGAACAAATACTGAAAGAGCCTAGGTTATGAGAGAGTTGTGTATAGCCTAAATATGACTAGTAGATGGCCAAGTCACCTAAAGGAAGTGCAGGAAAGTTACTTTGAGCTGAAACCAGGAAAAGAATTTTGTGGTGAAGAGATGAAAAGAAGGGATAACTAGAAATGAAATGTCTAGATGTTAGTGTTCCTTGCCACCTTATACTGACCTGTTGAAATGATTAGCAGAGGAGGATAATGATTCAGACAGTATTCATGACCATGTTGTGCCTGTCTTGAAAGAGGATGGAATAGAAATTCCTGGTAGTGTTGGAGATTCAAAAACAGGAGGGAGTGGGAAGCTCTTGCATTGATACTTCTGATGGAAATATTATGGTAAAACTTAATTCATCAAATATGTTACTCCTTCCTGAGTCTTATGAAATTCTTACTGCTTTCCTTTGCATCATCTTATACAGTGTATTATAGTCACTGTCTCATTGATCTCAAGCGTGAAGCTACTTGATTCTTTAATAGGCAGCAGTAGAAGACTCTCTTTGTATAAAGGAAAACAGATGATAAAACTATTTATTATTTTCTTATACAAAATTTGTGTTCCTTTGGAATTATTTTTATATTTGCACAAGAAGCTGCATAACATGTATCCTGCCTCAAAAAAGGAAAATAAAAATAAAAGGAAGTGTGCATATAGTTTCTCACCTTTTTTGAATAAACAAGATTTCATAGTCCATGTAGTCCTGATTGCCCTCTTCTGAGCCTTAAATGTGTATGTACTATACTTTCTCATAAGAATGGTCCAAAATAATCCAAAAAGCGGCCTTTACAGATAACGCTGAAATAAATTCCTCCAGCAAGGTTTTGGGAGTTTAAGTGTGGGGTGGTGTTTTTTTGATGTAAATCTTTTTTGAAATGGTAATTTTATTCCAGGACTTTATTTTCTTTCCTCTGTGATGACTTTTCTTTTGTCTTTTGGAGTGCACAAACAAGGTTATTTCTGTTACATCTTGTTCACAACAGAGTAGGAATGCAAAAGTTCTTCAGTAGAAATCAGAATCTAGGTAGAACAATAGATTCATACTCTGTTTTGAAACATGCAGTGAATAAAATCTCTTTGTTCTATGATTCTTCATGAATGTTTTGTTGCATCTCACTGAATCTAAGACTATTCTGTCTCATAGAATCATCTAAGTTGGACCTTTAAGTTTAGTGAGTCCAACCATTAACACTACTCTACCATGTCCACCACTAAGCCATATTCCGAAGCACCACATCTATATGTCTTTTAAACACATTCAAGAATGGTGACTCAACCACCTCCCTGGGCAGCCTGTTCCAATGCAACAAACCTTTCAGTGAAAAAATGTTTCCTACTATCCAGTTTAAACCTCACCTGGTGGAGCTTGAGGCCTTTCCCTCTTGTTCTGTCAGTAGTTACTTGTGAGAAGAGACCAGCACCTGCCTCTCTACAATGTCCTTTCAGGTGGTTGTAGAGAGCACTAAGATCTCCCCTCAGCCTCCTCTTCTTCAGACTGAATAATCCCAGTTCCCTCAGCCATCCCTCATACAACTTGTTCTCCAGGCCCTTCACCAGTTTAGTTCCCGTTCTCTGGATCTGCTTCAGCAATTCAGTGTCTTTCTTGGATTGAGGTGCCCAAAACTGAATCCATTACTCCAGGTGTGGCCTCACGAAGGCCCAGTACAGATGGACAATCACCTTTCTGGTCCTGCTGGCCACACTATTTCTAACACAAGCCAGGATGTTGTTGGCCTTCTTGGCCACCAAGGCACACTGCTGGCTCATCTTCAGGCATTTGTCATTCAGCACCCCCAGGTTCTTTTCCACCCAGCATCTTTCCAGCCCTAGCCTGTAGAGTTGCCTGGGGTTGTTGTGATCCAGGTGCAGGACCTGGAACTTGGTCCATATGACTGGCCTCAGTCCATCAATCCCTCCTGTCCAGGTCTCTCTGAAGAGCCTTCCTACCCTTAAGCAGATCAACACTCCCACCCAATTTGGTATCTGCAAACTTACAGAGGGTTCACTTTATCTCCACATCAAGATTATTGGTAAAAATGTTAAACAGAAGTGGTCCTGATACTGGTTGCTGAGGAATGCCACTTGTGACCAGCCACCAGCTGGGTGTAACTCCATTCGCCACCACTCTTTGGGCCCTGCCATCCAGACAGTGTTTTACCCAGCAGAGCGTGTGCCCATCCAAGCCATGAGCAGCCAGTTTTTTCATGAGAATGCTGTGGGTAACAGTGTTGAAGTCTTTATGGAAGTCTGGGCTAACAACATCCACAGCCTTTCCCTCTGGTCATCTTGTCATAGAAGAAGATCAGGGTAGTCTGCTTTTCATAAACCCATGCTGACTGGGCCTGATCACCTGGTTGTTCTGTATATGGCGCATAATGGCTCTCAAGATGATGTGCTCCATGACTTTCTCTGGTACCAAGGTCAGATTGACATGTCTGTAGTTGCCTTGATCCTCCTTTTGGCCCTTCTTGTAGATGGGAATCGTATTTACTACCCTCCAGTCCACTGGGACCTCCCCAGTTAGCCAGGACTGCTGGTAAATGATGGAAGGAAGCCAGACGACCACATCCACCAACTCCTTCAGTACCCTTGGGTGTAACACGCCTGGCCACATAGACTTGTGATGTTTAAGTGATGTAGCAGGTCACTGACCATTTCCTCTTGGAAATGTGAAAGTCTCATTCTGCCCCTTCCCTCTTTTTAGCTCAGGGTGCTGGGTGTCTAGGGTGTCTAGGGAGCAACAGTTCTACTGCTGAAGACTGAGGCAAAGAAGGAATGAAGCACCTCTGACTTTTTCTCATCCTTTGTCACTACATCTCCCCTGCATCCAAGGATGGAGGTTCTCCCAGTCCTTTTGTTTTCAATGCATTGATAGAAACATTTGTTATTGTCTTTAACAGCAGTAGCCAGGTTGGGTTCCATTTGGGCTTTGCCTCTCCTAATTTTCTCGCTTCATAGCCTCACTACATCTTTCTAGTCCTCATGGTAGGCTTGTTCCCTCTTCCAAAGGCCATAAAACCCTCCTTTTGTTCCTGAGTTCCAGCCACAGATATTTGTTTATCCAGGCTGGTCTTCCCTGCTGGCTCATCTTTCAGCACAGTAGGACAACTGCTCCTGTGTCTTTAAGTCTCTCTTCCTACTTGAAGTCTCCCCTCCCTTCAGCTTAATTTATTGCCAGAACATTTCACCCTCCTACATATTCTTCCTTCCAGGTCAGTGCTGCATGGCATAAAGTGAACAAATGTGTGTAGTCTTGACAATCTTTGTATGACACCCTTCTTTGCCACCTTCCCACTTCCCAAGCTGTTGCCATTCATAACTATATGCTATCCTACCACTCAGAGAGCTGGCAGTTTTGAGTACCATTTAATTTGAGAAAAAATCTTGTTCCCAAACCTCTTAAGTCCCACTCTTAGACTTATTTACACCTTTAAAAGTAATTTTTATATTCATTAGTTCTATTCTTCATACTTTTAGACAAATATTTTGTGTTTGTTGGTATTTTTTGGTGTAGTATTGCATCTTGATTCAGTTCCACAAACATGTTTCCAGAGGAAATAATTTGTCTGCTGCTTTTCTTAATTCATTGGAATTTTTCTGTCATTGTTCATAGAAATCTTCTGTGTTAATTATTTCAGATGAAATAATATTTTCCTTATAGTCTCTTGAGGGATTTTTTCTGACAGATCCATAATCTCCCAGGCCTGTATTGCTATTTACTTTTTCTCCCCAAATGGTTGTTGAGCACTTTTTGTTATGTATACATTCACTTTGATTTTTTCTTAACCTTAGGAGCCAAACATCTTCCCCATTTTCATTTGTCATACAAATGCTGAACTTTGGTTGTGGATGTACCAGGAAAGCATGAAAATGAAGTGTCCTTATTTAATTTATTTATTTAAATTTACTTATTTTTCTCTCCCACTGTCTCATTCTGGTCACTGAGCTATTCAGTTATTTGTAATTTGAAAATGCAATTAAGTCACTTTCCAGTGTACTCAAACAATTGATTCCTAAACAGTGTTTATTCCCTCATCCCACCCTGCTTTGTGCAGACATGCAAATACTTGTATTAGATGTGTTTAGTTTTGTTCAGCCTAATTTCTTTCCTTTAATAGGTGCTTTTTCCTTTGGTTTCTTAACTGCAGCTCAGTAACCTCTTAGACATGTCCAGGTGTATTTCTGCTCCATTGGTTTGTTTAGGTGTCTTGTTCTAGAGTGCTTTGCTGTTGTGTATGTGTTCATCATTAGCTCTGCAAATGCTTACAAAGCACTAAAACATAATTTAATTTCTGGGTAAATTTATGTATCCAGATCAGAATCTGTAGTTACTTCTGGGTTGTTGTGTTTTTTTGTTGTGGGTTTTTTTTTTTTTTGTTGTTAGTTTTGTTTTGTTTGTTTGTTTGTTTTTCTGAAAAGATCCCAAATATTTCTTCTTATATTTTCATTTTCCTTCTGTGATGGGTTTTCACTGTGTATTTTTAATCAGTGTATGATCTCAGGCTATGCAAGTTTGCACTTCACTATTGTTGACAGACTCAATTGTGCCAGTCTTCATATCCTGAATAAAGATTTCACAGTGGCAACATTACTCACTGAGCATTTTAGTGCTTTAGGCACCCTGAAAATACCTTCTCTCTCCCCCCCAAGCACGAGCACTATGAGTCTGGCTTAGATATTATCACGAGCACGCAGTACTAGTCCTGATATAACTGTGTTGATGAATTTCCACGTGGACAGTAATTTCTGATGCTTTTCTTTTTTGTTACTCATTTTATTCAGGTATGAGAGTATGCTGAGAGTAGACTCTGTGGTCTTTTTCATCCAGAGGCTTGCTTGCCTTATTATCCTTTCTGATCAAGCAGCCAGTAGGTAGATGTGATGTATGAAATCTCAAAATTGAGATTTGCAGCATCACTGTGCTGTTCTTCCATTCTTTTGTCTACATCAATTGCTGTTAATTTTTGCCTCTTGGCACAACTGGTAGGTGTCCTTGCTTTTACATCAGATCATCCCATGCTGTTACCTTGCTTTTGGAGTTGCACAGTGAAGTCCTTCCTATTTTGGTTAAAATTGCATTTAAAAATTAATCTTGGTGGTTTTGGTGTGGTCTTTTTTTGTTTAATTGTTCTAAATCAGTTAGGGCTAAGCATTCAGTTTTCTTTCCTCATGTTGCACATACTAACATTCTTTATTTTCTTGTGATGCCTCAAGGCTGTTCAATAAAAAAACAAACAAACCTGTTTTTTTCCTTAAAATGTAATCTGTATTTATGGTGATTCTTTTGTCTTCATTTTCTTCCCCTTCATGTTTTCTCTTTGCCTTCATGTATCAAATCAGTTAATCCAAATTTTCTTAACTCTTACCTTTGCTTATTTAAAGGTCTGTTCTCTGCTTTCTGACTTTGAAGTAGGCTTCTAAGGCCATTTTACTACTTTCAGAAATGGATGGCTAAAGTGTTTTCCTGCTCCAAGCCAGGGTTGTTAATACTTTTCAAAGTATTAACCCTTTGCGCTTGGGGTGCAGGAAAAAAACTGAGGTAGAACTTGCCTTGTGTGCATCTGCGTTTCAGTTGTTGGTTAGTTCCAAAGGAAGAGTTCTGCTCTATTCCTCCCTCCTTCTCCACTCCTACATCCAGGCATCCTGTTGTTTCAGCAACACCACTAAGTTAGCTCATCAATGAATCATGTTCCAAACTGCTCTGCATGTTTGGAGCATCAGCTTGCACTTCCAGTTGGGAAAAGAGGATATACCTGTGTGAAATATTCTGCCAGTTTAAGGCAATGCTATTGCTCCTTGGCTGTGGTTTGCCTCCCTAGTCCTTCTCTCAGGTAGCTGCTTTTGAAAAGTAAATAAAAAATATTTGGAAGCAAGTTCAAGTCAGTTGCTGTCTTTCCACTGCCTTCACTGCCTTTGGAGTGGGCAGGAAAAATGTATGGTTCACTGAAGTTGGTGGAAAACCTTTAGTTGGCTTTGGACTCTTACCCAGAGTGTTCCTGGTGAAGCTGTGTTGCACCTTCATGCTAGTATAACTGGCAAATTGACTCTCAGAAATCAACAGGAACCCTACACACATGTTAATCTGGGGTAATTTTCTTCAAGTGCTAACTCTTTCACTTCAGAAGGACTGCAAAATAAAATATGTAGCAAGGGAAAAGTAAAAAAACACTGGCAGAAGTAGGGACATACACACTGCTATTGTTTAAGCGTAAGGCTCTCTGTGTAAGCTCATCAGATGGCTTTTTTTTTTTCTGTAAATATCATAGCTATCTTAATTGCAATAGGGTAATATACTAAAAATTGTAAGGTGAGAAGCATGAATCCTGGTTGAAAAAAAGTAAGAATTCAAGTATTAAGATATAATTTGCTTTTGGCTATTCCTAATGACAAGGAAATCTACTTTGTGTAGGTTGTGGTTTTTTTCTTTCTGTGAAATTAGACACATAGCTCTTTACTTTTGCAGTTTTCATCTAGGTACCAGATTCCACAGAAATAAATAAATATCTGACTGAAAGCTGGAATAACATACACTAGATAATAGGGGAAGTAAAAACATTTTAGGTGTAGTAGAACTTCCAAAAAAACCCCAAAATTCCTTTTTTGGAAAAGAATAGTTTTTAAACCCTTAACTTTCTTAGCAATTGATATCACTGCAGCTTTGGCTAGAAATGTTGATGATGTCATGGAAATTTTTGATCCCTTCTTCCTGAGGAAGGGAACAGTAAGCTACAGACTACTCTTTTAATCAGTAGTCTCCAAGTAATTTCACTAGTACACATATGAAAAAAACCCTCTTTTAATTACTATGAGGAATTTTTTAGTCTGTCTAACTGCATTTTGAGTTTTTAGAAGCTTTGAACCCAGTAGCCTGGGCACCAGGCTACAGATATGCAAGTCAGCAAAACAGCACCCAACCATCCATCATTTTGGGTCTCAAGGTCCTGTTCCAAAGGAGGATGAACACATGGTTCCTGCCTTTGATTGAGGAGAGACTTTTGCAAAGGTTTGCAGCTCTTCAGGCCTGTCCTGTGCCAAAGTAAAGAAAGTAGGGAGCCGGTTTCAAACACAAAGAAAAAAGAAAAGAAAGCCTTGACATTGGAATAGGTGGAGCTCACTGTGAGCCTTCATCAAGTACTTAATTCATTTTACTGGAATCTTTCCTGTTTCTGCCTTTGTCTTTGCTGTAGACCTGGTGATGAAGTCAGGGAAGCATGGAGACATGTCCTGCTTGTGTTTTGTTTGTGTGCCTGTGTTTTTTTTTTTTATTGTTGGTAGTTTGGTTTTTGTTTCTCAGGCATGTATAACCCCCTTCTGAGGTAGTGAGAAAAGAAAACAAGCAGCTTACTCTTCTAAAGACAGGTGGAGACTTTTGTTTCTTCGTACTAATTGGTTAGAATGGATGGTGATAAGTTCCCACAAGTATGTCCATTAGAGAATTCCTACATACTAATCTAGGGGTATTCAGCTTTGGAAAACAAAGTACCCATCCAAGCAGGAGGTGGAGGTTATTGGTACACTTTGTATCCTGAGTTCCTGCCCATGCCCCTTGCTTGCTTTCTCCTCTCCTTCTTCCAGAAAGCTTAAGAAAAGAGACTTTTGTCTTCTTTTCAGGAAAGTTACACTGAAATTCTTCTGTACTTTATTCATCTGCTTCCATTCGTGCCATTCATGGGAATCTGTGGGTTATATAGGACAAAGAAGAAGATTTCCTCACCTCCACATTGAAGCAGTATGTTAGGGAAGGTTCAAGCCCATCCTCCCTGCATCCTCTTTTGGAAGGGTCTAACTTTAGTATTACAACTTCCAGTTCCAGTACTGAGACATGTCTGGACTGTGTTTTTAAAATGGTGTGACAGAGTTCTTCTGGGTTGTAAATGGGCTATGTCTATACAGACATACCAATATAAAGAGATCTCTTTCTCAGTATAGCAAAACTTCATTTCTAAGGAAATGTGGCTAAGAAGTTTACTGGTGTATGATCAAATATCTTTTTTTTTTTTCAATTATGACTTAATTTCAAACATCATCAGCTAGGAAAATTTGAATTTACCTTCTGTGAAGGCTGCTTCAAAAGTGACAAAGTAAAATAGAAAAGCTAACTTTTGATATGGGTTTCTTTAATAATTCAGTGAATGAGTAGGAAGGGTATCTTATTTATTTTTGATATTTTTTTTTCTTTTCCTTTTAGATAGACTATTTATATGTATCCCATGCCAGATCTTCATCTGGTCTAAAATGCCATAAGTCATTTGAGAGGATCTGGTCTGATTAATGCACCAAACACAAACTCAAACACTAGGCAGTATGATTAATGTGCTTTACCTTAACAACTTAAAAGTGTCTTAAAACCAGAGTTCTTTTTAGGGTGCTTGTAATTTAAATCTGCCACTTCTTTACTCCCCAGATCAGATCTAAATATCATACTGATCACCTTTTAATTTGTAGACTGAAGATTAGATTATATTAAGTACTCCATCTCTTTTTCTTAATACTTTCAGAAAGATGTTGGTGGATTTCATAACCAATGCCCTGATCAAGCCCCCCCTCTAATTTGGCCAGGCCTCAAATTTTCTTTTACGTCTGCTGATCCACTCAGAATAACAACTTCTCTTTGTTTCTTTGCAGACTCTTCATACTCCGAGCCTCCTGATGTTCAGCAGCAGTTGAACCACTACCAGTCTGCAGCTTTAGCCAGGAACAACAACAACATCAGCCCAATCCCACTTTCCGGGAGTGCTGCAGGAATGGAAAAAACAGAAGCCATCCTTAACTGTGAATTTTGTGAATTCTCCTCGGGTTACATACAGAGCATTCGGCGTCACTACCGTGACAAGCATGGAGGGAAAAAACTCTTCAAGTGCAAAGATTGTTCCTTTTACACAGGCTTTAAGTAAGTACTGTGCAAAATAGAGAAACTGAACTTATAAAGGGTTATTTAGCACTTGAAAAGATGTCAGAGATCTTTGAGAGCCAGCAGTAGCTAATAGAAATATGGCCACTGCTGACCAGGGAGGGGAGCATAGGAAATGCCATGCCCAGATCACAGCAGCATCCATGTAATCTATTTTCCTCTCTCCTACAACAGCCGGCACCATCTGCTGCACATGAAATCACAGTAAGTCCTTGCAGTAGGTTTTAGAATCATTTAGGTTGGAAAAAGACCTTTAAGATCATTGAATCCAACTGTTAACCTCACACTGCCAAGTCCACCCCTAAACCATTTCCCTCAGCACCACATCTACATGTCTTTTGAATACCTCCAGGGATTAACGACTGCTTCCCTGGGCAGCCTGTTCCACTGCCTAACAACTCCTAACAACTCTTTTAGTGAATAAATTTTTTTTAATATGTAGTCTAAACCTCCTCAGGTGTAACTTGAGGCTGTTTCATCTTGTCCTGTCACATATTACTTGGGAGAAGAGATCAACACCCACCTTGCTACAATCTACTTTTATGTAGTTGTAGAGAGTAATAAGGTCTCCCCTCAGCCTCCTTTTCTCCAGGCTGAACAACCCCAGTTGACTCAGCTGCTCCTCATCATATTTGTTCTCTAGACCCTTCACAACCTTTGTTGCCCTTCTCTAGACATGTTTCAGCACCTCAATGTCCTTATAACAGTGAAGGGCCCAGAACTGAACACAGTATTCAAGGTTCAGCCTCACCAGTGCCAATTATAGGGGGATAGTCACTTCCCTACTCCTACTGGCTACACCATTTCTTATAGAATCCAGGATGCAATTGGCTGCCTTGGCCAGCTGGGCACACTGCTGGCTCACGTTCTTCCAGCTGTTGCCCAAAAGCTTTTAGATAGAAAGATAGAAAGATTTTCTATCCAGCAGCTTTCTAGCCACTCTTCCCCAAGCATTGCATGGAGTTGTCATGACACAGATGCAGGACCTGGCCCTTGGCCTTCTTGAACCTCATACCACTGACCTCAGCCCTTTGATCCAGCATGTCTAGGTCCCTCTGAGGAGCATTTATACGCTCAAGCAGATCAACACACCCACCCAGCCTGGTGTCATCAGCAAACTTAATGAGACTGCCTTTGATCCCCATACCCAGATCCTCAATAGAGATATTGAAGAGAATTGGCCCCATCACTGAGCCACTTGTGACTACCTGCCAACTGGATTTAACTCCATTCACCACCACTCTTTGGGCCCAGCCACCCAGTCCGTTTTTTACACTGGGAAGAGTATGCCCATTCAAGCCATGAGCAGACAGTTTCTTCAGGAGAATGTTGTAGGAAAGTGTCAAAGCTTTACTGAAGTCCAGGCAGGCAACATTTAAGGCTTTTGTCTCATCCAACAGGTGGCTCATCTTGTCATAGAAGATCAGATTTGTCAAGCAGGACCTGTCTTTCATAAACCCATGGTGACTGGGCCTAATCCCCTGGTTGTCCCGTATGTGCCATGTGTTATGATTTCTGAAAGTCATAACTACCCTTTTTTTCCCAAGTTCCATCTGAAGCTCTCTGCTCAGCCAGGACAGTCTTCTTTCTCCCCCAGCTCATCTTTCAGCACAAAGGGATGTCCTGTGCCTTTTGAAGACACATTCTTGTGAAGAATTTTCAGCCTTCCTGAACTCCTTGGCCCTTCAGTAGTGCCTCTCAAGCAACTGACAAGTAGGCTTTTAAACAGGTCAAAGTCTCCCCTCTAGAAGTTCAAGGTGGCAGTTGCAGTGACCTTGCTATTTCTCCAGGAACCAAAACAAGTAATTTTATTATCTCAATGCCCAAGATGGCCTCAGGCCATCACATCGTCCATAAAGTCCTTCTCTGTTCAAAAACAGATCCAGCAGGGCACCAATTTACTTGCAAGAGGAAAGGGTAGAGGTAGTACTTTTTCCTCAGCACAGGGAATTAGAGGGCTATCCCCTTCCTAGAGTGTGAAAATTTACTCTGCAAAAATAAGGTCATTTCCTGGTGCAGCCAGCGTGAAACAGAGGACAATCAAGTGTCCTGGAGAGACAGGAGAATTTATATCACTTTTCTGAAGGAACCTCTTAATGTAATTTTATTTCCCCCACCATCTATCTGTCTGAAGTGCAACACATGCTTTAGCATGCTTGACAACATATAGAGACATTTCAGAAAATCCAATTAGATGAGCAGAATTCAGAAACTCAGTGCTGTGTGTGCCTCTGTGTTCATGTACTTTTAGCTTCTGTTCTGTAGGAATATAAAAGGATTGTGCACTTGTGCTATTCCTAATTTCTTCCTCATATACAGGACCTTTGACCTTAACACCCTCAGCTGACATTTGAGGCCTCAAAATTTTTAAATTCTCAGGAGACTTAAGCAGGAGACTGCACATTTAGCAGCATGGCTGGATAAAAGGGGGTTCTGTTGAAGATAAAGTTGAGAATAAACCTGAAAGAACACAAACAAAAGCAGCCTCTAGTTGCATATCTCTACCTTCTACTACTTCAGTCCTTTCCTGCCTCTGTGGTAAAGTTTGCTGCTTGTGCTTCATGTCCTGATTGCTATCTGTCTTAAAGATTAGCAGCAATTGCCAGGTCCATTCACTCTGTTCATATCTTGTGAGTGCCATGTTCTTATACCTGGAGGAATTGAAATCATCTTAAATCAAGCAGCATTTAAACATAGCTGCTCACGGCAAGTCTTTAATAAAGAAACGGTGGGAGAGGCAACCCCCCCTGCATACCTATCCCCTCCTCAACTCACCACAGAAACTTAAATCCGTGAAAGCACTCACTGAGGTTGACAGAAATATACCTTTAAAATTCAGTGACAGCTGGATTGGGCCCAAAGCCTGTTGTGTTAGTAAGTTGCTTTGTGTTCAAACTAACAGTCTGGAACAACTTCAAAGAGGCTTCTAACTCCAGTTCAATGTGTCAAGCTGCTTAGCTTTTGCAAGGTTTACCAAGTGGCCCAAGGTTACAGACACCTCTAGTTTCAGTGTTGAGCTTTGTGCTTAGATAGGTGTACAGATAATTTTCTCTGTATTCGTGTCTCTTGCAACTTTTAAGTATCCAGCCTATGTAATACCAGCATGACATTTTTTGTTCATGAGTACTATGGAGTGTGCATTAATTCTCCAAATAAATAAGCATAGTATTCTTAGTCCTGAGTGTTCAGATTCTTACAGTTGATGCTTTAAAACTTAACTGCTCTCTGCCAAACTCAGTGCAAGTCTGTTTTGTATCCTGAACCTAAACATTCTAGCTGGTTTTGAGGCTTGTCTTACAAAGACTGAGGTGGTTACGGATGTTATATGCCTCCAGGAATAAGTCTATTCTCACCTCTGCAAGTCCAGAAGAGTTTATAGATTTTGTTCAACTTGATAAAAATTTAATCTTTGCCAGAGAAAGTACACTGAATATTTATGCTTGGAGAAAAACGGGGAACATGAAATATGAGAATTCTTTTGCTATCTTAACTACTGCAATGTGACCATAGAACAGCCCATGCAAAAGAATATATTGTCAGAATGAGTGTTTGTTACTTGAGGATACAAGCCTTCAAATACCTCTGCTCATGTGTTACTCATGTGAGCAGCCTTGCTGAAATGCCATGTGGCACTGTGAAGACAAGGTTGAGTGGTATCTGTGCCTTTTTACACAACACATCCCTTACAGAGCTGTAACCCTTCATCATTCCCTGCACACCTCTTCTGACTGCTTCCATCTCTCCCTCCTGTTTCACAGATCTGCTTTTACTATGCACGTGGAAGCTGGGCATTCGGCAGTTCCAGAGGAAGGACCCAAAGACCTTCGCTGTCCTCTTTGTCTATATCACACCAAATATAAACGCAACATGATTGACCATATAGTTCTGCACAGAGGTAACATTATCCCTGTATGTGGCTGTATCTGATGAGGGGAATGCTGAACAACACCCTTGTCTTTCAGACTGATCTCAGTAAGCTTTCCCCTCTGAACAGGAGGACAAGTATGTTGAATAAGTCAACAGCCCTGAAGTTTATTTTGTTTCATTTCTAAATGATGCATCTTACTTCTTTCTTGTAAAATTCAAGGCTACCCAAGGCTGCAACAGGGCAGATTTTAAATTGTTTTTAAGCTTTTCCTCTAGAGAGATTGACAGTCATCAGACACTGTTTAGCAAAAGTTGCCCTGATTTACAGCTCTGATCTGGGCCAGAGTTGTCTCCTGCTTATGTGTCCTTGTTATCATAAAGGCCTTGCTGTCAAACTCTGTGACAAGGTACAGCAACTAACCACAGAGGCCCAGAATATCCCTTGATTACTTTATTTTCTCTTCAGCATTCTTGGGATCAAAACAAGAATTGACGTAATTTTGGTTTTCTTTAAGACTTCTATCTCCACCTCTCTCTTTTATTTTTTTCTTTTATTTTTTTCAGACAGATAAAAGTGGGATTAGGGATTTCTATATGCTATTAATTGTGGACTTGCTAGATCAGGAGAGACAGCTGTTTGGGCTCTCTGGGCTGGGATTCCTGCCCATAGCTATCACACTTGATGCTTGTAGATGGTCTGTTGGCTGCTGAAATCCAAACCCATGTGTTGGGATGGCACTCTGCCTGCTTTCAGGTTGGGCAGAATTTCACAGTAGGGTATTGGTGGTGAGCAAACACAAGATTTGCATGCCATGTTTTTTTCCTGGAGGAGATCCTGGTGTGACAAGTGCTATCGTAATTCCTTGTACCATACCACTTTTCAGTGTTTGTAGCTTGAAGGCCTTCTACCCAAGCAGTGAAGTTGGCAGAGTTGATACAAATGTCTATCTACTAGCAGGGCTATTCTGGGGGAACATCTGGGGAAAACAACATGTCAGTGATTCTGAAAGCACATTACAAAGCTGCCTTATTTGGTAGTGAGATTTTGGCAGATTCTTTTGCTTCTGCTTTTGCCCAGCTTCAGGGCATACTCCAAAATTAGCTCCCTTTAGAGAGATAGTTAGTTAGGATTTAGTTAACCCCTGTGCAGGGAACTGTGTGGGTCCCAGCACTGCTAAGGTGTGCTCTGTTTTCTGTCTGTGCCTTGGCTGCAGGAGATGCTTCCAGATCTTTAAAACACAGATAACTCAATGGACTTGGGGGTATTTTCCATCTTGCATAGATTTGACACTGAGAATGTCCATTTGCAGAAGTGGAAGAGCACTTCATGAGCTGAAGCAGCTGTGCTGCCTTTACAGAGCTGTTTCTGACCAATTTCAAGGAGGTGGTTGCCTCCGGGGTAAGTGACACTGGATCTGTTCTTTTGTAGAGCTGTTGCTTCAGTTGCACAAGCCAACCTTGAGTCTTTGTGCTCCTGAAACAAAGCTGGTAGAAAAGGACATAATGTTAATACCCACTACAGCACTGGGAGAAGTAAAACAGTGAAATAATTAAAGTAAGTAGGATTCTTCCTCAGAAGTTCTTTTCAGTGCATATACCCTGCTAAAAAAAACCAAACCTCTACTGTTGTGTTGTGCAGCAGCTGAGACAGACAATTTTGACAAAATTGAACATGCACTAAAACAGAGACAGGGGGATGGTGGAAGTACTCTGAGATATCCTTCCTCTTTCATAGACATTGCATTGGTAAAACAAGGGCGTAGCCCAGAGCCCAGGTCAAAGAAAATAACTTTTGAGGTAGGTGGTGATGCACTATGTAATATAAAGAGGGAAGGACTTGATCCGTTCATAAAGGTTCCTCCTGTGTAAAAAGACATGTTTACAGATGTGTGACTCATACTTTATTTCCATGATGCTGTTCCCCTAGTCCTTAGTGAAACAGCCTGTGCTTCAAATTGAGAGAGTATTTGCCTCCTAATGAGTGTCTGTGGAAGCTGAGTTTTATAGGGCTAAATTATTATCAGCTAGAAGCCTGAATGCCTACTGAGAAAAAAATTAGGCAAGGAATTTGCTTCCCATTAAGAATGAGGACAAACAGGAAGCTTCCAGGAGCCTTCTTTCTTCTATCACCTATTCCTAATCAGTGTGAAAGTGTTTCATCATCCCTTCTGTGGGTACAGTGGGGCACAGGCTTGGCGCAGACTTCTTACAGGTGGCCTGTTGCAGGGTACTGACCCAGATAGAGGCTTCTGTGCAGGTAGGTGGAGGGAAATTTGGCTGTCTGGTTCTTCCTGGCCTTTGTGACAGGCAAGCCTGAGGAGAGGAGAATGAACTCCTGCTCTTTGGCCAGCAGAGGTGCTGGCCTTTGATTTAGTGGACAATGAAAAAAATTAGTTTTCATTATCCCTCCTAGTAGTACTCCCATCACACATTTGGAAACACATTGGATATTTTCCAGGGCTGAATGCAACTTACCAAGATGACTTATTTAAAATCCTTGGGACATTATTTTTTATCTTTTTAGTGATCCTTTATTCTCTTCTGGTACAAATAGTGATTTTGTTCTTCCATTTAATAGAAATCACACCTTTTTCTCTTGAATAAGATGAAAAAAGTCAAATTTTCAAATTCACCTACCTTCCCACAGGCTTCACTGCTGCATATTCTGATTCCTTGCACGTGGTTGTTTCTGGCATTATCCCTCATACACATGGCTTCATTGATACATGCAGAACTTTTGCACTGTGCTTGCTTTTGGCTACTGGAATGCAAATGCTACATGTTCTGTGACTGTAGCTTGGATCTTTGGGCAAAAATGCGTATTTTCAAACACTGATCATAACCAAATAATTGCGTCTAGATAGTAATACTGTTCTGTTTGTACTTAGTTTACCTTTAGGGGAAGGATATATGATATGTATATGATGTGGTGTGTTGCTCAGTAAAGATTTCCTTTCAACTAAGGACTGATAACAGTCGTAGGTTCTTTTATACCTTTGTGAAAAAAATGCCTGCTTCGAGTTACTGTACTGCAAATGCCTGGTGCATTAATGGCCTTGGAGTTTAATCTCTGATCTGCATTACAGTTAGTGTAAATATTTCAGTCTAATAGAAGGACTGGATTCCTTAAAACAAAAATTATACTCTTTAGGTGGTTATTATTGTTGGTTTTTAATTGCACCTCCTACTAAATTGTCCCACAGTTCAGGACATCTTTTTGAGAGGTGTATACAATAGTCTTTATTTAAACACTGCTGAACTTTGAAGAAGCTACCTCTTTCAGTTTGCATATGGGGCTTCATGGTTTGCTGTAATTTTATCAGTTGATAAAGATATGATAAGCAGATTGTAAATGAGTAATTAAGTAAGTAGAGCTTTCTAGGGGCAAGCTGGAGATGACACTTTACAAAATGTGAGATTCTGAATCCAAATAACCCTCCAAGTTCCAGTATCATTGCTCAGAGGAAGCTCACTGACATGAATACATCATGTACAAGTTTTATATCATCCCCTGCAAGTGAGATCCTTCAGGATAGAATTTATGTTTGTTTATTCTGCTTTTCTTCTGGTTTTAAGGGAGTGTGTGTGTGATTGTGAGATAACAGATTTTGCCAGTGTGAGTTAGGGAATGCTGCATTAAAAAAAAAAAAAAAGAAAAAGTTGTATATCAACACACAGTTTAGCTTTTTTTAATGTGTGCCAGGTGCTAGGGGAAAACTGAATTTTCAAATATTTAAGTTAGTATTTATCTTTTTCAAAAATCCATTTTTTTTCCCACTTTTGAAATTGGCAGCAGCACTTATTTTAGTGAGTTAAAAAGCATACAGCTGCAATACCCTTGTAAAAATCTCCTTAGGACCTCAGAATCACAGCTCTAACTTCTGTTCTCTCTAATTTCCTATCTTCCCCTTCCATTTTCCCACTGTGAATGGCCACAGCTTTGTGTCTTCTTAGCTAGAGAAACTGTTGTTGGTGTAGAAAAGAGTTTCAAGTCCACATGATTGATTGATTGATTGATTGATTGATTTTTGTGAGAAAACTTCTACTTTTTGAAGTGACCAAAGAGGAAGCTAGGAAATAGGATAACACTTGTTTTTCAGGCAGAAGCTGAACAGGATGGAATATTTCATTGGGCTGTAGAAAATGTCTTGTGAGCAGTGGTGTCATTTTGACTGGTCAGAAATTAATGGACAGTGGAGCTTCTGCCACCCTGCAGAAGCCCTAAGGGAGTTTGTATTTCAGGAGTTGTCTTGGGATGTGAGATTACCCGCCTCAGTGAAGAAAAGGGCTCATTGGCTCGGATCCATATGAGGATTGCTACACTTCACAAACCCCTTGCCTTCATGTGCATCATAGCAGATTCAGCCCTGTTTTTTTATTTGTTTGATCTGTCCTTAGGGATCAACCTGCATGAGGAGGAGCAAACTCCTCCTTTAATCTGTGGTCCACGAGGAGTAACCATACTACATATCAGTGTTCTAGTTCAAAAGGCCAGTTGGGCAAGAAAAGCCCATGATGAGCATCTTCTGGTGAACCCTCAGATGAAGGGTCAAATCTGGGGTTTTCCTTGTGTGCCCAGCTTGGGGAACCATGGTGTTCTGATGAGTGTTAGAAACATGGGATTCTGCCTTTGTCAGATGACTGAAATTAATTGCTGCTCTATTGAACATCAGTGCTTGGTTTGAGAAGTAGAGAGTTATTTCAGCAAGAGCATTTTTAGCAAATGCCTGTATCCATGATCTGAACTAACTGTGTGAAGTGTGCAGATCCTGAACCTGAGCTTTCTGAAAGCTGTGCTGTGTTCTGAAGTTTCTGCACCCTGGCTGAGCTGCACAGCTTCTGCTGGGAAAAGCTTACTCTCTCAGTCCCCAGAAAGGTGTCCCTGCTCTAGATGTGACAGTGAGGGTCTCAACTTCTGTCAAGTCATCAGGGTGATGCATCAGGAAGCACCCTGGAGCTCCTCTGTTTGTTACATTTCTAGCTGCTGTCAAGGACTGAGCAAAAATGGACTCTTGGTCTGGCTTATTTATGGATGGTTTTACATCCCCAGGCTCTGCTACTCACAGGTGGAATCTCATTTGCCCCGAAAGCTCCATTCCCTTTCTCTTCACCCAATGAACAGTGACATTTGTAGCTCTGGAGGATCGATCCTGTCACTGCAGGATGAGTTGTTGTCTTGTGTTTTTTGTGTCAGTCCAGCTTAGCTCCCTTTCCTTTATAGGTGGCATACCTGCCCATACAGCAGATCCTATTCTTGTGTGGACAGTAGTGCCCAACCTGTGGACTTGTGGGCCTGGTATTTCATAAAATTTGTTAAGTGAATGTTGTCCTGTCCCTACAGAAGAGCGGGTCGTTCCCATTGAAGTCTGCCGTTCCAAACTGTCAAAGTACTTGCAGGGAGTTGTTTTCCGCTGTGATAAGTGTACCTTTACCTGCTCCAGTGATGAGAGCTTGCAGCAGCACATAGAGAAGCACAATGAACTGAAACCTTACAAATGCCAACTCTGCTACTATGAGACCAAACACACAGAGGAGCTGGACGCTCACCTTCGAGATGAGCACAAGGTAATATCCAAATAGTTGTAATTTGTAGCAATCTATGCAAATGCTGTGTTAGTTTAATTGCATGTCAACTGAGTAGCCAACTTGCCATGGTATTTTTTTTTTCTTTCCTGTCCCAAATCTGGAAATTAATACCATGCTGGGTTTCACATCCTCTGTTTTCTATGATTTCTTTTTTTGTTGTTTGTTTAGAAACTCAAAATTGGGGTTTCTAAAGCTCTCTGGTTTGATCTGAATTGACAGACCATTGTATGCAGAGTGTGATTATCTGGAAAAGGCACTTCTATTTAAAGAGAAGGAAAAAAAAAAAAAAGGGGTTGTGAAGCAGTATTAAGGCTGTGAGACTCAGCCACTCTAAAAGGCAGGAGATTACAAACACGAGATTGCTCTAACTTCAGCAGCAGTGAACAAGCCATAACAAAGAGGGCAGTACATCCCCGTATACATTTAACAAGGGAAAGATAAACCAGACATATAACCACATCCTAAGTTAAGACTGCTTTGGAGTTTTTGTGGAGTGCCTAAGAGCAGACCTGATCCAGCCTTTGGGAAGTTATTAGAGGCTTTCCATAGACTCTTAGCTTTTAATTTCTGTAACTGAGAGCTGCGTAACTGTGTAACACTTAAGTTCTAGAACTGAGATGTGTTTGGGAGTATTTGTTAGAGTGCTTCCTTGTCAGATTTACAGGGGAGGCAGCTATATGCCTCCACCTGTTTGAGCTGATCTGCCCACGTCCACACTAAACACTCCTATTTCACTGGCTGAGTGACACTGTCCTTACATCCAAATGCATTTATGTTGACAGGATTAGCAGCAGAAGTCCCAGCAAAACTTTTCACGCTTAAAAAGATATTAATCTGTCTTATAAAAACCAACTCTTTAAACTTACATTGGCCTTCTATGCTTAGCTGACCTCTTCTTTAGTATTTCTGGAGAGTCTTCTGCAATACACATGGTACTTGAGATGCTTCAAGCCTGTCACCACAGCAAGGCACCTGGTGTGTTCAGACATCACTGTTCCTTGTTCTTTAGACAGTGGGAAGATTATTCCCTTATTTGGCTGCTCTGCCTTCCAGTCTGGACCTGAAGTGATGGTGCCAGTACTTTAGGGTATCTTTTCCCCATTGGTAATTTGTATCTCACTAATTTGTGTCTGAGTTCTGGGCTCGGATACTCAAATGATATATTGCATCTTAAAAATTCCTGTGCATGAGCTGAGTTGAATTAAGTGACTTGCATGTGGTCTTGTTTGCTTAAATCTCAGTCTTAAGTTGGAGAACCTTATCACAGCTGTCTGTATGGAGTAGTGCTAGGAATTTGCACACCACTGCATTTAGGATAGTTTGCTGTCTGGAGATATATTACCGTCTAATTCACATGCTCCCGAGGTTCATTCATATTCCTTGACACACAGAGGGATAAAAAAAAAAATAGTCCATGGCTGTCGATTCTTCATTCAGCATCTTGCAGGAGGTGTTGTACTGCACTCTGTCTCCATCCTCTCTGCCTCTGTGGCTCAGTGCCTGTTCTGCTGGAGGGCTGTCTCTGCATGAAAGATGAATCCAAAATCCTTCCCCGCTGTGATCAATGAGCTCAGAGGGCACTTGTCATCCAACAAGTATTAGCCCTAGTGTCCTGGTCATGCTCCATGTTCTCTGCCTCTACTGTAAATCTGGACTGCTCCTCTGCTGTTTTTATTGGATGTGGTGGAGTTCCTGACTTCTGTGCCCTGAGCTGCTTTTCTCATACCGCTGCAGTGAGCTGTTAAGTAGCTGTTGCATTTCACCCTAGGGTTAGCTGAATTTGACTGCTGGGTAAAGTGTTCCCATTATAGTCTGTGTCAGTTTGCAAAGCACTTAGCAGCCCTTCATAATGAAAATTAATCTGTTATTAATGAGTGAAAGTGTATGTGGCACACAGCAGCCATGTGCTTCGTTAAAGACCCATCCTTTCATGAATGAAACTGAATGAACCAGTCGCAAAAGAATTTTCCTTCAGTGTGGATGTGTAGTAGAAGGGTTTGATCGGAGTGACTGAATGGTCCCATAAAAAACATTTTACATTTCTTGGGTTTTTATTTGTTTTAAAACATCAAAGCCAGGAATAAATGAATGGGGTTTACTGGATGTCATTGGTTTTCAAAAACCAAAAATGAGAAATGCAGAATAAATAGCAGAAGCAGAATCACCATCATTGAAAAGGGATGAGTGTTACTTTGATTAGGTGACTGCATGTCACCTCTAGCTGAGCAGTCTTTGGGATGAAATCATTTGGTATGTTTGGTGATTTTTTCTGATTAGCTGATGGCTGTGCTGATGGCTGACAGAAAGTGTTTCTTTCAAAGGTGAGTCGTAATTTTGAGCTGGTTGGACGAGTCAACTTGGACCAGTTGGAACAAATGAAGGGGAAAACAGAGACCTCCAGCAGTGATGAAGAAGAAAAAGAAGAAGAGTTAAGCCCTAAGACTGAAGAGAGAGGTCAGTACTGCTCTATTATATATATAATTTTTTTTTCCTGACACTGCAACATGCCCCACCAGTCCCACCAAGCAAGGTCAGCTGTTGACTTTGCAGCACATTCCTGTAGAGCCAGGCTGGCATGCCAGCAGAAGCAGAATGGGGCTTTTGTGACAACACTGCTCCTGAGGGAGTCTTGTGTTTCTAATCCTTACTCTTTTCTGTCTGGTAAGAAAATATGTACTATGAGAAAACTCAGTATCTGTGATTTATCTGCTCATGCAGATAACATCTATAATGGCTTGGAAAAATACTTAAGTGGAGTATTTTAGTGGTCTGACAGATTTTCTGGCTTGGTAACCAATTTTCAGCTTTCACTCAGCACTGTTCAAGTAGAGAGATGAAGGGGTCGTGGCCAAACTTTTTATGGACTGTTATCAACTCTGTGCCCAGCATTCCTTGTCAGGCAGAATTAGTCCTGCTGTAGTTGCTGCAGTTGGCAGGTCTGGAGCCAGGGTAGGCCCATGCCCTAGCACTACCATTGTACATTTAAATATGTGCCTAATCTTATATCTAAGACTAACCCCAGTGACTTCAGGAAAACCAGGCCTTTTCCTTGCTAATGATTTTTGTTTGATTTAAGCTAAATCATCAGGGAAGAAATAAGTTGTCTGTAAATTGACCTAAGGGTTTCTTGTCCTTCTTTCCAGCAACTTTCTGCCACGAAAAGCAAGTTATTGCATTATTGGGTGTAAACTGTGTGTTGTTTAGTTGCTCTGGTGCACAGTTCACCAGTCAGGTTCAGTGTGTTTGCAACAACTGTATTATCTTTAGCCCTGTGATACCTGAATGTCAGGCTCCTAGCGTCACCCACCCTCTTGGTACTGATGCCCAGTTAGCCAAGTTCTATGTACTTGAAGTAAAATTATAACACTGTGTTTATCTTTTCCCTGCTGAGTTTTCATTAATGAAATTGTGTATCCGTATCACTTCAGATGTTGAAAATTTCATTGTCTGGATTCACAGATTGATTGAAAAACAGGAAGGGCTCAGATTATGCTTCTTAACTTTTAAAAGCAAGACATGATCATCTTGGCTTTTGTTTAGTGTCCCTGAAGCATAAATTCAGTCTGTGCTTATCATCAGCACTTCAGGTGTGGTTAGTGACAGCTTTTATTACAATGAGAAAGGAAGCAAGTTGGACAGGTGACCATTTATCTTTTAATTAAATATAACCTTACAAGATTTTAGTGGAAAAAAACAGAATAAAACCTAAAGGGATGTTTGTCCTATATGCATTTCAAAGTTCAACATTAGTGGCTTGTGGTGAGGTATGATTGGACACATGTCTGGGTACAGCTTTGACCCTCAGAGCTTCATGGATGGAACAATGATTGTGTAATGATGGGACTAAAGGACCAGATTAGTTGTAGATGTAGCAGTAGGCTGATTAATGTTTTGTATAGACCCACATCAAGCAACAAGAGGAAGAGTCATGATGTTCTTTTCAGGATGACCTTAGCATTACATGCAGGCACAGGTGCAAAAATGACCTTGGAAGCTGTGGTGGTTTAACCTCTGACAGCAACTAAACACCACACAGCTGCTCACTCACTGCTTCCACACACCCCAAACCCCTCCTTGTGGGGTGGGAAGGACAATTGGGAGAAGAAAAAAAAGGTGAGACCACATGGGTTGAGATAAGGAGAGTTTAACAGAACAACACAAAGAAAGAACAAAACTACAGTAATGAGGATAACACAAGTAAAATGATATCTAGAATGTTAGAACACTAGAACACACGGGAGACGCTGTCCCTGCTCCACCCTGTCCAAATCTGTCTGCTGAAAACAGGCACTGCCCCAGCTCAGCCCTCCCCTCATATAGGTCAGTAGGTATCAAATATCCCATTGGCTGGTTCAGTTATTTATCCTGGCTGTGGCACACAGTCAGTTGACCACATAAAAGTGCCTCTGTGTGCTCTGAGTATCTGGAAGCAAATTCTACCTGAACCTTCTCAAGTCTGTGACCTTGGCAGAAGCAGGATTTCTTCCTGAGAGCCAAACAGCTGCCACTTTGACCTCAGACTGGTGGAGCTGGTCCTGAGGAGGTGTGTTGCCTCTCCCAGTGCACTGTTAGACTCAGTGGACCAAAGAAGGGCTGTGAACATGCAGAGCTTTGCAGGGGTAAACTGCTGTCATGAATGGGAAAGAAAGGGAGTCGTTGGTTGCTGGAAAAGGGTAGTGGAAAATATATTGACCTGGGAGGGAGAAGATGGGGTGGAGGGAAGGGTGTCTGGCATACAGCATAGAAAGAACATCTCCTGGTAGAGACTGCATCCCAGAGGGACTGTCTTTACTGACCTTTATATCCTGGTCTTAGCAGAAACTGGAATTCTGGTGTTCTCCCACAGTAGTAAAAATTAAAAGTTCACGAGTTCTTGTATGTGTGATTCAGAAAAACTTCCAATTTGAGGAAAATCAGCCTTTTTGTTTCCTATCTGCCCACAACAAACTTCCTGTTGTGTGCCATGCGGTAATAGGTACAGGATAGCAGTATTTGCCTCTAGAACCTTTACTCTCTGTAAATATTTGTTCCTGTACAATGACTAGTCTGTGTGCTGTGTTTGTAAATTTATACCACGCATAAGGCATTAAAATCCAAGTGTATACTGAACTGGTGGTGTTTAATTAATTTCTGGTGTCACAGCACCTTGCTTTCTGGTATTTAAATGCATAATAAATCATGACTCTAAGAAATATAAATTAGAATTTTTTTTATTACACAGGGAAGAGGCAAAAACTATGTTCAGAAGCGTTCCATATAGAACTTAAGTAAAAGCTGACAAGTGAGAATTATGCCATAAAAATACATTTTCAGGACTTCACATAGAGATAACAGGGAATGTGTGGGCAATTTTAAGCTCATAGGCTGAGCTCAGCAGAGTAAATATGAGAGTGAAGGAATCAAGTGAGCAGAGATCAGAACAAAAATGGAGCAAAACCCCTTTGCTTTTGTTAGGTGCTTTGGAAGGATTCAGAAAGACAATTCTGTTGATTTCTTGCTTAAGATAATCCCTGCTAAGGAATTAATGCTCTGAGCAGATGATTCTGTCTCATTATCACGTGTTCAGCCAAAGAATCAAGCGAGGTATTCCATGCAATTATATTTAATAGCTTGTGAGGTGATCTTCATTTGTGAGAGAATGTTCCACCTTTTGTTAGAGCTGGCTGTGTTCACGTGGAGCTTGGCTTTCATAAATACTGCTCCCTGAGCTGCCAGTGACTTCACTCCCATTATTGGATGTTTGACACTTCTACAGATGAGGCCCTGAGCACTTTGTGTAAAGGATGAGGAGGAGATGGAACACCTATGCATTTAGGATGCAAGACTTAACCCTATGAAGGGGTGTCTATTTATTAGGAGGACCATCTTAAACATACCAAGTCTTTGTTTCCTAAAATTATTTGTACTACCAATTCAGAAATTACAGGTGGACTGTGGTGTTGTGGGGTTTTCTGTATTTTCTTTTCAAGCCATTTCAGCCCCAAGCTCGGTTTTGTGTCTGAATTAAAACTCCACAATCTCATTTGTTGTGGAAATATGGGAACAGGCAGCAGTAAATACTGTTATTTGCAGGGTTTTTTTAAGAACTTAGGATGGGATTTGTCCCTTGTAGTGTCATTTTGATTTGGGGCAATTGCATTCTCGCACTCACAGTGGTTTGATAGATAAGTCATTTTGATTCTCAGGGATGAGGAGGTCTAGCAGAGGGGATCAGAGTAGGATCACAGTGGTCCCTTCTTGCCATGGTACTTGTGAATTCACAGGTTGTGCTGCCTTTTTCCAGATCACCTGATGTTTCCTGACAGTGGTGCTCCAGAGAAACGCTTCCCGTGCGAGTTCTGCGGCCGATCTTTTACAGAAGGCTCTGAGTGGGAGCGACATGTGCTGAGACATGGCATGTAAGTTGGTTTATGTTCCTTTGCCAAGCAGCCAAAGGTAACAGTAGATCTCTCTGCCTTTCCCCCACCCCACTTCCTTGCCTCTCCAAAAGCCCCGTCATGAAGGCGAGCGTAGCCCTGTGAAGAACAATTCTCTCTGCCACAAGTCTGGACACAGTCATCAGATGTCTCCGCATGGGAAGTTCCTGTTCGTTCTTCTTATCCACTGCAGTTCTCTGTGTCCACTCAAGTGTTTCTGTCTTCTGCCCCTTGGCTTTCCAGGGCACTGAACGAAAGCAAGCACAGGACCAGCGAGGACAGCCAGCCAAAGGAGGACATAGAAGAAACTGTTAGCACACTGACAGAAGAAAAAGACAGCATTGAGAAAATGATGGTGGACTATTCCCATAGCAGTGAAACAGCAGTCACTGTGGTAGCTGCTGACAAACCTCTCCAAGACATCTCGGAGGCCAAAAACGACTGAGCATTGGGTGTGATTCTAACCAACCTACTTGAACAGTGATGAATGGGGTGAG
>JAOEGS010023984.1:49186-59393 GCA_025447755.1 Corythornis vintsioides
CTTTGCCACACAGCAATCTGAGGTTTATTGTCCATCTATTCTTTGGTGGGTTGGTGGCCACCCCCCCCCCCCCCCCCCATGTCTTTGGGCACTATTTGCATATATAGTTGCTACGTATGGATCTGTCTCATAAAAGAAAAATAAACTGAACTTGCTGCAGTCTCTCTATAGTCAGATGATTGATATTTGACCAGTAGAGTTGAACAAAAAGAGCATTCTCCAATGTACATATTGCTTTGATTACTGAGGTTTTTAGGACGTCCAAACTCTGTACAAAATGAATAACAAACATCAGATGTTTGAAAGTTAACTCAATAGAAGTCAAGGAAATAATGCTTAGTAGCAACTTGTTACAAAGAGTTCATATTTTTCTATTAATGGAAAATGACACAAAGATGCCTTAGGCCAGCTCACTATTTGTATTAGTAAGTGACCAAAACTGTGTGTGGAGGCACTCACACACATACTAATCACTTGCATTTGTAGCTGCTTCCTCTGTCTTCCTGGCAAAATGTCAGCGTTAGGAAATTGTGACTAATGGTCAGAAGAAAGAACACTGAAACACTGATCTTAACAGGCACAGCATCAGTGCAATCTTTATGGGTGCCAAGGAAAAAAAATAAAAATACAGTTTGATTAACCTAAAGAAGATTGAATGTGAATGGAGCAGGCAGTGCCTTTGAAATGTCAGTGAAAGTGACCAAAAAAATCTCTCACAGCGTTGGCTTTTATTACTTATTATTTTTTATTGCATTTGTTAGGAACACAGTGTATGCACTCATTCCTCCAACACAGAATCCGTTTTGTGCACATGCAGGCATTAAAGAAAGGCAAGACTACAGTGTTCATCTGTTTTGCTTTTGGGATATTTTTACTTCTTTTAAAATCTAGTATTTCTGGATAAAATTTACATCCTTTGTTCCCTTGTTTAAAAATAAGGGGGTGGTGGGGGGTGTTTTTTGTTATGAATAATTAGTTGTGGCGTCTGATTGTGTAAGAATTGCTCTATTGTTTGGACAGTATGACAGCCTCTTGTGTTTTAAAGATTCTTTTTTTTTTTTTTCAGGCAAATGGCTTTTGAGAATGGCAGCATTTCAAGATTATGAAACTGCCACTGATGGTAATGGTTCTGTGATAATTAAGCTGTCCACAGTCTTTTTTTTTTTCCTTTTTTTTTTTTTGAAACTGAGACAAGGGTAGTTGTAATTTCATCAAAGGCTTTGTCTGAGCTCTGGCAGCTGGCAAGGCAGAGCCCTCTGCTAGCAGACTGAGTACCATCCTGAGGACTTTTCACTCTGCATTTCCTTCATCAGCTGCACATTCAGCACATTTCATCTTTGCCCATCTCATAACAAGATGAGTCGACTTCTTGGTGTTCTTTATTGACAGAATAGCCTCTTAGTGCTAGGCTATGAAAATTGGCTTTTGGAGGCTTCTGAGGTGAAGACCACATTCTGCTTGGGAGTTTCATTCTTTGTATGACCTTTTGTGTAAGAAAGCACAGTGACCTAAATGTGCCCCAGTATTGAAAGTAAGTACTAAAATTATAAAATATAGTGTGTCCTTGCATTCAAAATAATTTTTTAAAAGAGTTTTTTCTGTTTTTTTAAAGAAACATATATCTCATTCACTCAAGAGGGTACCACACAACTAGTGCTCACTTTTGGGTTTGGAAGGAGGTGGCCCTTCTTCCACAGTGGAGGGAACAAAATGGATTTGCTGAGAGCTGGACTGAAGCAGAAGACTGGCAATTCAGAGATGTGTTAAGGAACGATGGAAGTAGAAAGTAAATCTGGGTGAATTCCACTTCTAGTGAAGAAAGAAAATAAAAGGAGGGCAGCATTTGTACAAGGAGAAATGTTTGGAAGATTTGGGGTGAGAGGTGAAACAGTTAAGGAAGAGAAAGGGGATTAATACAGAGAATAGTGTGATTCAGAGTTTGGGTAACTGCAATGTGGGAGTCAGTAAACACTCAGGAGAGCTTAATTGGTCAACTGTAGATATTAAAAACTAAGAGGCTGACAAAGAAAGTAGGAAGTTGACAAATACTGACAAACAATGAGTAAGACAAAAGGTCTTTAAGGTCATTTGACAGCATGGTCTAAAGTGTCTGCAAGTGCAGCACTAGCTGGGTAGTACATATTTCTGGTAATTAATTCTCACATCTCACTAGCTAGTTCTTTAGTCTGGAATTACAAGAGATGACCGAGCTGGTCTAGGATCACTCCTGGCTGGAGAGAGATGAGTTTGTTCTTCTTTCTTGCTATTGCTCCTGCCCTGAAAGCAGTGTGAGCCATGCCTTGTGGGGACACCACCAGTGTACAGTGGAATGGCCAGCTGAGCTAAAGAAGTGACAAGAGAAAAGAGGTCTATTTCCAGCTGCCTGATTTGGCTGTGAGCCCTGTCCACAGGGACCAAAGAGGAGTGAGGAGGAGGAAGGGTGGGCCTTCATTCTGGGCTGCAGCTCATACTTAGATGAGCCAAGGGTGCAACCATGCCCATAGGTGTTTCTGGTCCCTGCTGCATTCAATTCTGGTTCTGTAATGTGGATATAGTCTTACTTGCCCAGAGGGAAAAGAGTTGTAAATAAAGAGGCAGTTCATGGAGAGATGGTGAAACCTAGTGTAAAATGTTAAGTTCTTCAAGCTTTTTTGGATGGAAGGTGTTGTATAAATACTGTTTGTATTAAACTGCAAAAAGCACTGCTTAAAATTTCAGGAATAGCTGTGGGAAATAATTTTAGGTCTGTGTAAGAAATGCTTGTTTTTAAAGAGGGGAAAACACAGAGAAAAGTTAGAATAATGCAGTAATACAGGGGTTCTGGGGATGCAAAATATCTCAGTCTGAGTTCCTTAGGAAAGAAAAGGATCCTTCTGAAGTAAGAGGTATGACACTTAAAATGTGTGTAATTTTAAAGGGCATTGAAAGAGTGGGTTTTTCAAGGCTTTTAGAGCTAGAGCCTCAGGCAGAAAAGGAGATCTAGGCAAGACTTGAAGTGCCATGAATGAAAGGAATTGAGGAAGACTCAGGAGCTTACAAAGATGGTTATTGATATACAGCTCCCAGAGAGAAGACAATGGAGAAGCCATTAGTAGTTTCCAGAAAAGAGCTGGATAGGTAACTGGAAAGAAAATATGTGATGACCACATGCAGACAAATGGGGGGAGTGTCCTAGGTGTGCTTTTGGCTTTGCTGTATGACTGGAAATCTTGCTGGTCCATGGTGCAGCACAGGAAAGGAAAATACATGTTGGACTCTGGGAGGACCAGTTCACCATGGAAGTAGTGGCATGCAATATTTGGCTGTGTGTGCTCTATTACAGTCACCAGATTTCACATATATGGTTGCTTTTAGGTAGAATAAACTGTGTTTTGGTCAGTCTCTAGGCTGGCATGTGTTTATTTGCTTCCCAAATTGCACTTCCATATTTGAGCACCATTCAATGTGTTGTACTCTCCTGTTTCATGTCAAAGTTCTTGTGTTCCTTCAAAAGAACATGTAGATTCTATGTGTTTCTAGTCAAGCCAAGCATATATTTTTATAGGCAGATGGCAATTATAGTGAATATTTATAGAGCAGAGATTGAGAGCTCCATCCTTCTGACCACAGCCTCCTCTGTTCTGTACATAACCAACATGAAAGTAGTCACAAGCACTCATGCATACTCAAGGTCAAAGATGGTTTCTCCCAGCAGTGTTGTACAACCTGTAACTAGATGCCAAACCCCCAAAGTGCACGGAATCAATAAAAATTCCTCTTGGTCTGCACTGAATAACGTGATACTGAGGTGGAGGAGCTGTGTGGCTTCACACACCCACATCCCTTGGTGCTCTCTTGCAGGTGAGAGTTGTCACATTCCTCCCCTCAGTTCAGAACTGTGAAGGAAATAAATGGTGAGGGGCAAATCTCAAAAGAATTGAAAGCTCCATTCCTGCATTATTTATTTTTTTTTCTATTTAGGATATTTATTCATATTGGTTTGATTTAGAAACTAAGCTGGGAATTTCATGAGAACAAGCATTTTCATGAGTTTGCTGGGATTTAATTACCTCCTATTTGATAGAAGTTTTCATGTTGTAACATGATTTGAGTACTGCTCTGTGTTGATGCTTTTTAGAAATGCATTTCTTATGTAGTCTCCAGCTACGTGCCATGGAAAAGGCTGCCCTCCATTTGCATGGTAACAGAGTACTTTGATTATGATCTTTTGAAGTTTTTCTTTGTTTAACAAAAAGGATTCTCTGAAGTGTCCTAGTTTGGACATACAAAAAAAACTGTATTATTCCAAACATAGTTACAGAAAGGAGAATATCCCATCTCTCCAAGCTATTGTTTTATTTTCTGAAAGTTATAATTTCTCTTGTCTGTAGAATCAAGGTACTTACAACTTGTATTTTAACTTCAGTGTGTTATTGTTGCTCAATATAGTTACAGACTGGAACTAACTCTCTAATAACAATTGATTGATAATTTCCAAATATCAATTTAGAATTGTTTGATAACAATTCCATCACTGTAGATTCACTAAAGATCCAAGCCCTGTTGTGAAGTTGTTCGTGGTATGGATCACAGTTAAAAAGATGGCTACAACCAAGAGCAGAGTGGTTTGAAACACTGAGTGCCTTTTTAAGCAGGAGTAAACTTGAGGCTGAAAATGAATGAGGTATTAATATGCTTTATCTCATGGAGGTATAACATGGTTATTCCTATGGAAGGTGAAGTCAGGAATTGTAAAAATCTTAAAAATTAAAAGAAATCTAAAAAATGGTTAAACTGAAACCTCAAAAAAACTTTGAGGGAAGATTTATGTCAGTTTTTAAAGTACCAAATTGCTTCACCCATCCTTAGAAATACTAATAGTACTTTGGATTTCTACAGCACCTTTCATCTGAGAACCTCAAAACACTTTGCAGGCGTTCATTTAATTAAGTTTCACAGCACTCCTGTGAGCTAAGTAATGTTTAAATAAGGATCACTTCACCCAGCACTGAAACAGAGCCACCCCCGGGGTGGAATGTGGTATTTCATAGTATGTAGCAGTGCTACACAACAGTTCAGAAGAGAGTGTGGAGAAAATAGTGTGTCCTGCTGAGACTGCAGGGTGAACCTCGTTAGACAGCACTTCCATTTGCTTGTTCCTTTTCCTCCTTAGTTGTAGGTTAAATTCTACCACCTTTTTGATGGCTGCAAGGGGCTAGGAACTTGCTTCTAGGTCCCCCCAAATGATCTTTGCTTAACCAGCTGGAAGTGCTGTGATGGTCCATGCAATGAGGTGTCCCCTCTCATAAACACAGTCTCCTACTTGTGTGCCTTGATCAGTTGACTTAAATCATCTTTGATGTAAAGAGTGGAGCATATAACCTGTGGAATGGTAGCACTTTTTTCCCCTTGGCAGCTTACTGTGTTGAGTACCACAGTGGTCCATCCCAGATCTGGTGGCAGCAAAAGGCACAGGTATCCCCTCAGGTTGTGTTATGGTGCCACAAAGAAAGATGTGCTGGTTTTTTTAGAAGATGTGCTGAAAGTTTTACATTCCAAACTGAGCTAATGCATTGAATCAACTTCTACCAAAGTCTTTCCTTACAGCTTGGCAGTTCTTCTCTGTTACTTGCTGGGTGCTGTAGAATGCAGTCATACCTCTTTGTGGCTGTTTTGCTTTGGAGAGCAGCAGATGATGGAATTTTAACTTACAACGTGCCCTGGGTGACTTTCCCCCAAATGAGAACATGTAACTGAGCTGGAGAAGGGTCTCATGCCAGTGCTACTTGGTGCTTGCTTTGAGTTGGGACATTCATAGGTCAGCAACACACAGGTTGTAGAAAGCAGCAGTTTCTTTCCTCCTCTCTGCAGTGATGACATTATCTCGAGATAAAAAGAAATTGCTGTAGTAACTCTTACTTTCCATTCCTGTCTTTCCCACCACATCTTGCATCTCACTTGTGTGTTGTTTTACTATCCCACCAACGTGCTGGGTGCACCAATTAAAAAAGAATATCAAGTTATCTTTTATTTTTAACCTTTTTCCCTTTGAAATTGTCTTTTTTTTTTTCTTTTTTTTTTTTTTTTTCATTGAAAACCTCCTGTCTTGTAAGTAGTACAGAGAGAAAGCAATGAGAAACTGTTCTGTTGGAACCAGGGAGCAGGTGGTTTCCATTAGAAGCTCAGCTGGAGCTTCCTTCCATGCCAGCAGCTCCCCACAACTGAACAATTCTGCTCCTCTCTGCTTAAGAAGCCAGAGGAAAAAATGGAGAGGGGTGATGATGGTCTTAATTCATAGGCATAACACAGACAAAGAAGGGGATGGAGATAGATCCAATGGGCAAAATTTAAGCTAAAGACCAATACTTTATGGTAGTATTTTCTGGACAGAATGAGGTGAATTAGGCATGAGATGGTAAGACAGAGATGTAGAAAAACTTGAATGTTGTGGAGTCAGGAGGGATTGTTCAGTGGTACTCAAACCACCAAAATTAGGAAAAAAAAAAGTGATTAGGTGATTATATGAAAAAAAAAGTCAGTTGAGAACTACTGGCTGACAAGGTGTAAGACTGATCTTAACTCAGGAGACTTTCCAGCTAAGGAGGGGGCCTAGAAGGTGGGTGTTATTTGCATTTCCCCTTGGCTTCATGCACACTATCAACAAATTACTTTGGATCACTCAAAAGGTGGCTCTTGGGCCAAGTAGGAGGGTTTTTTTCTTGAAGGTAAAGTAAGGTTTGTTTTTAGGCAGAAACACAAGGATAGAAGGAAATGGGAAGCAGGAGTTCTAAAAAAAATGGGTTCATCCTTAACTTTAGAGTACTGACACAGAAATAAATGGCAATATTTGTATGCTAAAAGGTAAGTGCCATGATACATGGCAACATATGAACATGTACAATTCCAAGTCAACAGATTAATTTTTTTCCCTTGCTATTCAATGTAAAAAAAATGTGTAGCCATTGCCAGAGAAGATATTTTTCTATGTGATTGGCTAATTGGGAATTGAAATCACTTGATAGGGAACTAAACTTGCAGCTGGGAGCATAAGAAAATAAGGTGGTGGTCAGCAGCAGCATTTTTTTCTCTTCCCACCTGTCCCTGCTGCCAGCACTGAGTGTTAAATGTGCAGCATGGAAAGGGAATGAAATGTGCTTCATGGAGATACATGGTAAGTGTTTATTTGATTCTTTTTTGAGGGTCTCATTTCCATGCTAGAGGAGCTCTGAGGAGCATGATAATAATTAAATTTCAGTGAGATTTGGATAACCCTGAACTCATTCAAAAATTTAAGTTCTATGCAGTTTTTTGAAATGCTGGTACTCAGTTTCACTTGATGGACAATTTGTATTTGTAAGGAAACATGATAGGTGAGCAGTTCTAAGCAGGCAGTTGGAATATAGATTTTGCTTAAAGCCTGGAGCTTGATTGTATAAGAAGAACTAACCCCAGAAGTTCACTAAAAAAGGATAAATTAGAATTATGATATGCAATATCCATAAAATGTTATAATGAATTGATTTATTTACAGAATATTTCCAATATTAGTGTAGTGTATACAATTATGTGCAATAAAAGATACAATATTTACTAAAAAAAAATCTCAGCTTTTTTTAATTCAGCAGTTGCTTTTTAAAGTTAACAATAAAATAAACAAGTTCTTTCTATCCACAGGGAAGCAGCTCCAAAAAAAGTTTGTTCTTTCAATTTTATATTTCAGAGCCATGCTTTTTTTCCTGTATATACCTTCAGATTGAAGGCAATCAGTAGAATTATAGCTTCAAACTTTCAAGACCTCTTTCCGGGTTAATTTTCTTTATATTCCAGAAATAGCTGGTCTGTGGGTCACTGGTTTTAAACAAACTTCTGCTTTATTTATGCTGCTGTTCTTAAATTTGTTTTTCTATTCCACTTTTGGACTAAATCTTATTGTTTGAAAGAGTTCAGCAGATGCTCCAGACCAGAAATATTGGCTTAGCTGGCACCCAGTCTGACCTGTGGCTTGGGTACCAATATTGCCTCAGCTCCCAGCCTCTTTGGGTCTACACCCCATACTGTGCAATATTCTTGTTGTTCTCCTGGGGAGACTGTTTATTTTGATTTTTACAAATCAAATCCAGACCAGGTGCTGAAAGACTTAACTAGCTAAAGTGTAGTCAGGAAGTGGTTAGAAACAAGGCAACAGGAGCCTGTTGATTCTCAGCTGGCTGGACCCAATCAGGGACCTGCTCCCAGTACTTCTGAGATACAAAGCTGCTGTCCTCAGTGGTGCCACTTTCTGCAGAGCCAGGGCTTGAGGCTTTAGTAGATGATGTAGCTGTGGATGCAAATTTGTTCATTAACAAAACACAGATTCAGTTTGTCAAGATCCTCAGGTCCTGCACTCTGTGCTTCCAGTGACTGACACACAGCACAGGACTGAGCTCCCATGCCACAGTTATGGCCAGAGAAGCAAATTTGTTTAAAAAGACAATTACTGTATTTTCTAAAGAAGATTATCTGTCAGCAGAATGAGTTATTAAAGCAAATCTTTCTGCATAAGTCAAATCATCTGGCTTTCAAATATACATTGGAAAAAAATAGAGAGAAAAGTGCAGCAAACTACTGCTTATCTTGTGGAGAAAAATCTGCTGAGTGTGCAAAAGCACAGAGTGTCATTTCTGTCTTCTTTGTTCCATGACAAATGGAGAAACTATCCAAGTTGGGCATATTTAGCCTGAATATGTGATTTACCTAGACTGAATCCCTCTAGGATGGGCAAATTGAGCTCACTGTCCAAGCAATGACAATTCCAGTAGACAGTGTGTTCTGTTTGAGATCATTATCTCCTATATGACACTAGATAGGAGATTAAGTGCTCTGTAATGTGCATATTACAGCTATTTTTATTTTTTTTTTACTTCCTCTTGTGGGTTTTTTTTGATGTAGAGATGAACAAAACCAGGTAATGATTTCAGAGCAAATTACACTTGCACGTGGCTGGAAGAAGAAGCAAGAAAAAGTTGAACCTAGAAATAACAGAGAAATTTGGGGCAGAAAGAAATCACTTCCTTACAAGTGTGACCCATTCTTCAAGTTTTTCCATCAAAAAGCTTAACTTAAAGTTGAGGATTAGTATTTTTGGGTGGATTTCTGTATTTTGTATTATTCCAGACACCCCCCTGGTTGGTTGCCCATCTCCACTTAAAGGGCATTTTCTTTATCTCTTCAAATAATGCAGTTTTCAGAATCATCCTTCTACATCTCATTTACAACCAGGAAGGCATTTTTAGAGGTATTGAATTCCCTCTGCTTTTTAAATTAGGTTTGCTTTTTAACACGTGGCATTTTATGAAGCTCACTGGTATAAATCATAGGGTTATTTTTAAAATTTAATACAAGCCTCTAACATAGAAGTGCTTCTTTATAGACTGTTTTTCTAGTAGGATATGTAATTACATGCCAGGCTTTTGATTTTGAGTGTTTCTTGATTCTCCAGAATTTCTCATCTAAAGCTACTCTCATCCAGGGAAACTGAAGAGTAACTTCCCCACCCCCATGGTGAATCTAAGGTTTTCACAGACCTTCAGTGAGTATCTCTGAGATACTGATGGATTGCAGGAAACCAAGCTGAAAATGCCTTTATTTTTGCTTGATGTGAATTGGACATAATGAAATGGCACATTTGGATTTGCTGGAGTGGAATCTCTCAAAATCATCATTTCAGAATGATGATGATTTCTGACTTCATTATTCTGTCCTCTTGGCATTTCAAAGGCAGAGCTCAGAACTGACTTTGCAAATTTGGGCTTTGGTTCCACTCCTTGGCAAGTTAGATTGCAATGAAAAGAAAGCTATTCTCACTGTCTCTCCTAATTTTAGTGGTTGACACCAGCCACGTGCCAAATTAAAAGATTATTATGCAAATAGATAATGTGAGATGGGAAGAATTAATACCAGCAGGGAGCTACCTGGTCTTTTTAAAACAAATGTGATAAAAATTTTGTTAACAGCTTGTTAATCTTTAATGACTGCACAGGGTGATGCTACCTGCTGGTTACAGTTTTAAAGAAAATGGCCTAAGGAGTGTCTGCAGCTCTCAGATCAAATATAAGTAATAGTGGTGGTGCAGACTGGCAGAGTGAATCTACATAGGCACACATTTACATAATTAGGTATGTTTATGTATATTTACATTGTAGTAATAATAGATATATAATAAACATCTATATTTATATATATTATAAAA
>JAOEGS010023986.1:8272-22650 GCA_025447755.1 Corythornis vintsioides
GTTCCTGGGTGACTTGGTCTAGGTGCCCCTGCTCTGGCAGGGGGGTTGCACTAGATGATCTCCTAGGTCCCTTCCAATGCCTAACCCTGTGTGATTCTATGATTCTACTCACCTGTTTTCTCCACTTGAAAGGCTGTTACTGTTCCTAGTGTTGTCTGAGATAGCTTGGATGCTAGAATGCTCATGTCACTGGTGTGTGGTGTCTCTCACTGAACAGGTTATTGAGGATAACGGTGTCCGAAGGGTTGTGGTGGTTCCCCAGGCTCCAGAGTTTCATCCTGGTGGTCATGCAGTGATACACAGACCCCCCCATCCCCCACTACCTGGCTTCCTTCCTCTTCCAGCCATGATGCCCCCTCCACCTCGTCACATATACTCACCAGTGACTGGAGCTGGTGACATGGCAACCCAGTACATTCCACAGTATCACACCTCACCAGTGTATGGGGATCTGGGTAAGTAGCTTCTCCAGAATTCCAGCTTCTGGCAAGAGAATTGATGGGGTGCTCATCTCCAGGGTGGTGGTACACTGATAAATGGGCTTTAGCAAGCAAGTCTGGGAGCCTGAATGGGAATTACACAAGTTTTATGAGAATACCAGTCTTGTTTTTCCTGAGGTTTATTATTGCAGAAGAAGCTGCTGTAATTACTTGGGCTTGTCTGTTCAGTCAGCCATTGAACATACAGATGATTTCTTACATGTATCAGTTACAGATTTGCTCAGGAAAGCAGTGCAGGGTTTGTGGTGATGCAGCTGGTGCTTTCCCCTGAGATTCAGTGGTTAAATCCATACCTGGGCACAGTTCTGAGAGCTCACACCTTGCAAGCATCCTGTTGGAAGCATGAAACAGGACATCCTGGTATTGTTTATGAAAACAAATCCTTTCTTTTTCCATACAACTAGTCCAATGTCCAGATAGAAGCCCAGCTTGAGTAATTTTTGTGCCAACAAATTAAATGTCTTGGGCAGTGCTGTTGCCATCTGTCTTCAGTACAGATCAGTGGCAAAGTGCATGTGTGCACTAATCTAGGGCTTGGGTTGTTAGATTAATATTTACATTTCTGGTAGACTTGTTTGACTTTAGATAAACTTCTGCTCTAAGGCAGGTGCTGACCTTGAAAACCTTGCAGAGAGCAGTGCCAGGGTGCTGGGTGTGGAGCTAGAAGCTGTGGAGGGGGAGACCAAACACAGCCTGGTCATGTTGTAGATGCACAGATGCTCAGCATGCTGTGATGTACTAATACATCTAAAAATGTCCTTAATAGACTCCCTGTGATTAAATAACCATGATGTACAAAGCTGTCTCATAAGACATCTTAATCTTCCTGGAATTCATTCTTTTTCTGTATTTTTAAGTTGTACTTTATTTCTTGCACTGCTTTGGTAACAGTGCATCATTAGATGCTCTTTGGGTACTTCTCTTTCTATTAATTTCTTCTTTTCCTGTAAATGGCAGTTGTTTTCTTTCAGTTTACTAAATTAAGAGATTGGAGGATGAGAATTAAATGCATAAAAGGATACTGTTTAAATCTATTCTAAATATATCTAGATTTTCATGATATTCTAAGTGACCATTTTAATTGTCTTTTCTTCTTTACTTTCATTTAGAGACTTTGCCTGCTCATGGGAGATCCAACTTTAGAGATGAAAGGTCTAGTAAAACATATGAAAGGTTACAAAAGAAATTAAAAGATAGACATGGAACTCAGAAGGAAAAGTTAAACAGTCCTCCATCATCTCCTCAGAAATGCCCTTCTCCTACAAATGAACATAATGGACTCACAAAAGGACAGGATGCAGCCTCTCTAAACACAGGTTCTACCAAGAGCAAGTCTTTGGGTAAAGGAAAAAGCAATTCCCAGACAGAGACAGAAGTAGAAGGTAAGTATTCACAACATTTATGTGTGTATTTATCTATATTGTGTCTGGCTAAGCAAAGCATTAGCAGACAGAGCACCACACTTTGACAGTCTTCAACTGGGATAAGGAATTGGCTGGATGGTCATATCCAGAGGGTGCTGGTCAGTGGCTCAGTGTCCAGATGGAGAGCAGTGACAAGTGGTATGAAAATGATGTTAACAGTTCCTTAGAATCATCTTAAGTGACAAATGGAAATGTCCCCTTTGCAAAGTTATTTAATTCAGGAGATGCTGGGAAAAAATGTCCTGTGACTTAGACTTGTCATAACAATCAGAAATGCATTTAATTAGTTTCAACAGCATAAAGTGTCCTGGAGATAGAAAGTTGTAAATAGATTTTAGCTATTAAAATAATTTTGTTTTTCTTTCTCTTCAGTTTAAGGCAGGTTAAGTGAACCCAAAATGCCTGTGCAGAACTCATAGAACAAGAGTTAGAATCTTAATTATCTTAATTACATGGGACTTCTGGTTTAAGTTGCCCTAGATGAATGCAGGTTGGCAAGGTGTTCTACTGAAAAACTTCAGTCTCTTGTGCAGGTGTTGAATTTGAAGAGTTCTTTCAGAGTGAAGTCACTGCACTATATTCACAGGTACTTTTTGTTTGCTTTGATTTTGTTTCTTAAGAAAAGGATGAAGAAACAAAAGCACTCGAAGCACTTCTCTCAAATATAGCCAAGCCAGTGGTAAGTAAAGAGCTTTCCCTGAGATCAGAGTGTCTGCTGCAGTTTTACACAGTTACACCTCCTTTTCTCTCTCCAGTTTCAAGGATTTTTCCTTTCTTGCACTAAAAAAAACCTCACTTGACTTCCAGTAATGTGAACAACCAAAGTAATTCTTAGTATATTAACATTTATGAAGCTAAAATTGTCTTGATGCTTGTTATGTGGAATTCTTCTTCCTGGCTACTCTGTGAAATCTCAGTATTAACAGAATTATAACAAATATATCTAGAAGGAGCTTGTGATGTTGCCAGTAACATGATGATGTTAACATCTTCTCTTACTGTGAAAGTCTGTTCTCAATTTCCTGTAACTTTATTCAGTTTTCACTGTTCAGGAAACAATTCAACACCAGATATCTCTAGGCATGAGAGATACATGGCAAGACTTTGGAAACCTCACCAAAAAAATGAGGTTTTAGAAAACCTTCTTTGGAAAATAAGAAAAAAAGTGACAGATTTCTGCTTTTCTGTGTTGCTTTACAGTGTGGGGAGGAGAGACTGGCAGAGCTGGGAGGTTAGTCTGAATAAGCAAAGGCTCAGGGAGGTTTTTCTCAATCAATTTGATCAGATCCCTGCAGGGTGAGTGTGAAGACAGTGGAGCCAGGCTCTTCTCTGAGAGGTCTCTTCTCCAGAGGTCCTTTCCAACCTCAGCCATCCTGTGGTGATGCAAGGGCTGAACAGGGATTATCATTACAGAGGAGCTACTGAGTGCTTGGTGTCCTGCTGTGGTCAGGCATGAGAATGAGGTAATGTCTGCACTGACCCTGTGGCTTTGATGGCTGAGCAGTGTGGGGGTGGAAGGTGTCTGAATTAAATCCTAGCAGAAAGGGTTGAGAGAGATGAGATCAAGAAATAGAGAGGAGAGAGCTGATCCTGGCTGTGCTGTTCTGTGGATAGTAGCTGTGACAGTCAAGTTCAGCAGCACTTAACAGTGTGACCTTGGTGATTGGAGGGGCAACAAAAAGGATTTTTGGAGAAGTGACTGGGACTGAAGAGAAAGCCTGGGGAGATTAAGGTGTGTGGGAGAAAAGGAGTGAGTGGAGAAGAGGCAGCTCAACCAAGGAGCACAGGTCTGAAGGACAAGCAAGATTTGATGGAGAGATGAGAAGTCTAAACTGAGATGAGCCCAAGAACAAACAGACTAGCAGGTGTGAATTACTGAAAGGACACAGTGGAAAGCAGGTAGCTTTGTGGTGTTACTTTTACAGCAGACTGATAATGAGAGACTGATGGCAGTCTGAGTGTCTTGTTAGTAAGACTGAGAGGGATTTTTCTCCAGGACCTGGAATGTAATCCAGCTTTCCCACATCCCACTTCTGACAAGTTACCTGCAGAGTCCTACCAGTGGAGGGTTTGTTTTGCTGCCTCTTGTTTCAGTGCCCAGCTGTGCATCTCAACTCCACAGCTTTGGCAAGCACCCACTGCCATCACCCTGTTGGATCAAGCAGGAGAGACTTGGGCAGTGGGTCTGAAGGCACCAGGCTTGCTGATGGATGATGCCAAAAAGAGTTTCAGGGAGGCATTTGCTGCTAAAAAAATGTATAGTAAAATAGACCTAAAATTACAAAGAATAGATGCAGATATATATTATGCATAAAAATAAGAGTTCTGTTCCATTCTCAAAGTGAGGCAGGAAATATTTTGTACTAGGCCATGGTGCACAAAGGTGTCTTCAGCAACCTTCAGATCCCAAGTGCCTTTTGTCCCCTTCTTTGTGATGCTGTGGATGGTCCTTTCTGTCCTGGCCAGCAGCATGGGAGGCAGTTCTGCAGAGACACTGCAGTGCTGTGCCAGGGGGCAGGGCATACAGGATGCCAGCCAGGGTGAGGTGTCATCAGTGACTGCACTGCTAAAACTCTGAGTTTCCTGGGGTGGTGAGACTGGGAGAATAGGATCAACAGGTGGGGTCTTGTGCTGTGTTGCTAGGGAGCTGAAAAACAAGGGAGTGCCAGGGCTGCCTTGTTTTCTTTCACTGCTTTCCACCCTCAGAGTGCCCTCCAGGGGAATGTGCTGTTTCCCCTCCCCACCATCTCCTGACATGATGCCCATCATGGAGCTGGGTGCCTGCAGGCCTCAGAAGACATGCCAGGCTCAGGTGGTGACAGTCTGCTGCAGACTACTCAGGCTACACCAGGCAAACAGCCCAGACTTCCAGCACTTGGAGAGGCCCTGTGGAGGCAGAGGACTGTCAGGGGTGTGGGTGGAAGACTGGCTGATGTTGCAGCTTCAGGGAGTGAAAGGGAAGCTGTGTTACCCACTTAGGCTTTGCAGGATCAGAAGCTATCCTCCCACAGTTTCTCCAAGGAGACATTTTCCTCCCCCTCCCACAGATGAGCCAGGAGATTGTGTTTCTTCACACCTTCAGTTTGTCTCAGCTGAAACATTACTGGAGGGTTTTGATCAGTGTTTTGCTTGCAGCACTCCCTGGGGGTGATGCTGCTCTCAGCAGATCATAAACACCCTGGTGCCTGCTTTGCTGGCAAAGGCAAAGCTGGATCCTGGTGCTGGTTGTATGATGAGATGGCCATGCAGTACAGTGTCCATTGCACCAGAATCCTGCTTCACAGTGCCTTTGGTGCTGAAAGCTGTGGCCAGTCTTCATGCTCAGGACCATGACTGGGAACCAGAGGTTTCACCTGAACTTGTGGTTTATTGCAGAGCCCTGGGCAGCATGTGCTGGGCCCAGTGACTCTGCTGTGGGTTGCTAAATTTCTAGTCCAGAAGCAGGGTTCTGGAAGTTCTCTTGTAAATTCTGTTAAATCATAGTTATTGGATAACATATTTCTCCCTTTTTTTCCTATGTGTATTTGTGCACGTGTACATAAAAATATTTATATTTTTTTTATACATTACCCCTTTTTTTTTGCAGCATTGTGACATCCTTAATTCCCAGCCTGTGTGAACACTTCTCACTTGGCATTTCTGATCAGGTCCAGTTCCACTGACTGTTGCTTTTGAGTTTAGGCAGCTTGGTTAGAGTGAGGATTCAGCTTCTCATAATGTTGTTTATTCACATACTCTGTTTACACAAAGTAAAAGAACCAGAACAACCTCCACAGTCACTGGTTTTTCAGCTTGGTACATCATACTGCTGCATTGTGTTGTAGCTTGTTAACTGCTGCCATCCATTATTTTAGAAGGTTTTTTATTATTATGGAAGGTTGATGTGAGTTGACCAACAAACACTGGCCTGTGGGAGTAGCTCAGGATCACCATTTTTCAGCCAGTCAGAGACTGAAAGAACATTTCACCCTGTGCTCTGGTGACATGTTGATACATCATGATTTCCACTAATACTCTGGGTTTCACTTTACTAGTCAAAGTCCTGTCAATTGTCTGTTACTCTGATGTTGGTTTTGACCTCCCTCCCACTCTTGCTGCTCTGTGCAGTTGAAATGGCTCCTCTTCTAATGTTCCACCAAGATGGAACACTCATACCAGCTGAAGCCCTTGGCAGTGTCAAAGAAGCAGGCTCAGATCTCTGAAGAGCAGTGTGTAAGGCAGTCCAGCAGCAGTGACATGGTAGATGGGATGTTATGCAGAGCTCTGGGAAAAGCCCTAAGGTAATGACACAGCAGGAGCTAGGGAGAGCAGTACCAATCATCAGAGATGGAGAAATGATGGGAGACACAAATGCTCAGCCTTCAAATACATGAAAAACAAAAGGGAAGATCTAATGTTCAGCTCCATGGTGGTTAGCAGGCTTAGCTGGTAGTGAGGGAAAAAAAATCAGCTGTGAAGGTAGCTAACATAGGAACAGATCATCTTCCTGCTGGTCCTGGAACATAGGAGTTCCTCCAGGAACCTTCTTTCCTGCCTTCTGCCAACAAGGGAGGGATTAAGATTGTCCAAGAGGGAGCTTTTACCATCCCAGATGCTTCCCACAGCTCTAAAGACTTCCAGAAATGCTAGAATTGTATTGAGGCTGCAGTCAGTGTCAGTGGAGTTTGTGGCCACAAGATTATCATGAAATTTCTCTTACCAAACTCTGAATTTCCAGTAGCTTCCAAGGGAATCTTACCAGTGTTGATCCCTTCAGGATGGGAAGTATAGACCCACACACACTGTTAATTTTCATATTTCTAGTGTATCAACTGTTCCTCTGGAGGCCTTTCTGCAAAGGATGGACTGGAATTCAGGAATTCTTTAGGATATTGCCCATATGTGTACAGGGGCTTTGTAATCAGGCCCCCAGCACAAGTGCCTGAGCTCAGGGTACATTAGAGTTTTCTGTTCACTAACAGGGTTAGAGCCTCAGGGAGTTATATTCTTATTAATATCCCCATGAAAACCATTTTCCTGGGGTAGTTAAGCAAATTTAATTTAATGAGGGAGTCTGCTTGTCACAGTCACAGTAAATGACCAAAGCAGAGTTTCTTTAGGTACCTGCTACACTAATTTCTTGGAGAAATTCCTGAGCTTCTAGATATGGCATTTGAAAGCCAAGAAAACAAGAAAATTATTACTTTATTTTTTATTTTTCAAATCATATTACCCATAATGTAAAAAAAGAAGCCTTGTCATCTCCTGGGATTCATAAATGACTCCAGGAATTCATCAATTCAGTCGTTTTTATGAAGCCCAGTAGGTGGCATTTGTTACCTACAAGTTGTTTGCACTCAAGCCCTGGGTTTCAGTTTTCTCATGACATTTCTGAGACTTCCAGCTTGATTTCATCTAGAAAAAAACTAAGCAGTGGATAACATGGTGGTATCAATATTCTGCTAGGATGATGCTACATGATTTTATCCCTGTGTATTTGGTACTAAGTGGCAAATCAGCACTTATGTGCACCAGCATTTCAAGGCAGAGGTCTCAAAAGTTGTTTTTCTCCAGGTATCAGATATTCAAGCAAGAACAGCACTGCTCATGTGGTCCCCTCCACCCAGTGACAGCAGAGAAGACACTGAAAAAAGTGACACACCAGATGTTTATACTTATGAAGTGATGATTTCCAGCAGTGGGAAAGATGGAAAGTACAAAACTGTGTACATGTAGGTGTTCATTGGTTTTGTTAATTGCTGTTGCATTGGATTATGTGGCATAAAACCTCATTTAATATCTGCCTGTTGTCCAGAAATTAAAGTAATTATCAGTTTTGTGCAGCTTCTCTTTTGAACAACAAAAAAAACCCCAAACAACTTGCTCTTCTCAGTGGAACTGTTTCTGCTTTATTGTTGAAGTCTCTCACATCAGTTAGAATTTAAGGACTTTGTTCTTAGGTGTTGGAAGCAAATTTTAATATCATTTAGCTGTATTTCAGCCAGCTGCACTAAAAACTATGGCTTCTCAATGAGTGAGATACACAAGTAGTGAGAAATATAAATTATATTTGTAGCTTTTTACTTCAGCACATGGATAACCCAGTAAGGTTATCCCTCCCTTTCCTAAAATAAGATTTGAAATGAAGTAGATTTCACACAGAACACAACAACAGCAAAGCAAATAAACCTTATTATTTGTTTCATTCCCAGTACAGTGTTTCTCAGTCTATTTTTGCAACTTGGAAACATAACCAAAAAAATCCTATTAAGAGTATAAAGCTCTGTAATAAATATAAATCTCTGTATTTATCTAAGTCACCTTCCAAGGACTTCTTAGAAGCAGTAATTGCAATTTGGATGCCCCTATCCTAGAAGCTTAGAAACATGCTACCAAGAAAAATCACCAGCACAAACCAACAGGAATTAATGCAAGGGGCCCCTACTTTTCAAAGATAAATGCATTTTACTGTAATTAGCAAGAGCAACAAACATATAGCAAACATATTTATAAAAGCCAGTATATCTATGAGAAGGAGTGTCAGGTGGATGAGCTAGAAGCATGTCTTTTTATGAATGTATGGGATTCTGAAGCAGAGTCTTAAACCAAACCTTCTCTCTTTGCAGTGGAGAAGAAAATAAAGTGACTGTAAATGATCTCAGGCCAGCAACTGATTACCATGCAAGGTGAGTATCTCTGCTCACTACATTCAGTCAGCATGTTCTAAAAGCTTCACTGAATGTATGGATTTGCAGAAGTCTTCAGAGATTATTTTCCCACATTTCACCCTTCTTTGAGTAGCAAATGGACATTTCTGTTGGGTTTTTTCCCTGTCTTTCAGAGGAACGGGTGAATCAGAACAAGTAACATGTAGGTTCACCCAGGGAGAAGCCAAGACAGCTGCAGAGCTGAGGGGATGAAAGGGGAGAGTGCAGGGGGAGGCTGGATAATAATCCTGTGTTGAATTTTGGAGCAAAGCTATTAGAAAACCAGTTTATCTTTGAGACAGAAGCAAGAGGTCACTCTTCTGACACCCATGACTTCCTGAAGGAAAGGACAGGGTGGACAGGCTCAGCAAGCTCTTGGAGGAGTCCAGAAGGTGCTCTGAAGATACAGCAGAACCTTCATGGTGCTTATCTGCCAAAAGCATTGGCAGAGTGATTATTGACAATGTCAGTTAGCATGTCTGCAACAGATAACAGCCTGCAAGATGCTGCCATCAGTTCCCAGCCAACACACAGAAAACAATTTCACATCAATTTGTGAGATTAGAGCTGGTTGATGCTAAAGGATCTGAAGTAAAGCACTCTTTTCTTTTGCATTACTTCTGCTGACCAAGATGCCTCCATTAATTAAGAGTGATAGTTTAATAATTAGGTAGCAGGGCAGTTATTTCATGCTGAACACTCAGTTTTCTTTGGAAATTCTCTATGCAGATTTTGAAGCAAAATGTGACTGTCTCTTCTCCACTTTAGAGTCCAAGTAGAAAGCAACTGTGTAAAGGGGAGCCCTTCAGAAGCAGAGAGCTTTACCACAACAAGTTGTGAACCTGATATTCCAAATCTGCCCAGGATCATTAATAGGACCAAAAACTCTCTTACCCTGCAGTGGAAGGTAAGAAATTATTTTTTAACCTTTCAAATAAACATTTTACACTCTTCAGAATTGTTTGGGGTTTGTCAAGAAAATGTCAGTTCACTGAAATGGGAAATTTTTGTCAAACATATTATTTCCAGTCACAGTTCTGGAAATTTGAGCAGATGTTGAGCTTGAAAAATACTGTAGCACTTTACAATGCTGCCAGAAGGTCTAAATTAAAAAAAACAACCAACTTTAAACATGATACAGTCATTCATGGGATGGAGACTGAACTAGGAATGTCTTGGCAAGTGAAAAAAAAATATAATGTAAGGGGAGCATCATTTACTCTCTTTTGGTCTTGTCATCATTTGACCTCTACAACAATTTTTCCTTGAGTAGCCTTGTGTCCAGTTACAGCTCTAATTTCATTCTTTTCCTGTTGCAGGCATCTTGTGATAATGGTTCTAAAATCCACAGTTACCTTTTAGAATGGGATGAAGTAAGCAAGTTTATTTTTCATTTGGTAGTTTTTTCTAATCTAGCTTTATGTGATGGTGTGCATCAAGTTGTGTTAAAATGAAGACTTCTGTCATCTAGAGGCAAAGATGTAATTTCTGAAGCATCTTCCACTGCCTGCCTGGACAGCTGTCCTAAGAAGCAGAGCTGTAGAAGCCTCATGGCTTTTTTCCCTGCCAGGCAATGGAAAGGAGGGGGGAAAGCCTATCTTGCAGCTCCTCTATACCACAGTTTCACACACTACTGCCTATGGGAGATTCTTGAGTTCTCTTTTATTTCCAAAAATGAGTTTACTTCACATGGATGCATATATAATAAGGTAAATAATGGGATTAACTTCTTTTGTTTAGGGAAAAGGAAATGGAGAGTTTTGCCAGTGTTACTATGGCCAGCAGAAGCAGTACAGGATTACTAAGCTATCACCAGCAATGGGATACACCTTTAGGCTAGCAGCCAAAAATGACATGGGAATGAGGTAAATATTGCTATTATATAACATAAATATGGACTGCATGTGGGCATTTAAAGAAACAAACCTTTTGTCCAGCTGGAATCAAATACACTCTATTGTATTTTGTGTATATAAACACAAAAGCCAAACATTTCAGTTAGCAAAACACTGTAATTACATCATACAAAGAAATATTTCAATTAAGAACACATTCACCTTGTTCTGACAGTCTCATGGGCAGGTTACTCTGCAGCTGCCAGCTGTGGCATGTCCAGGAAACTGTCATCACTGTGTTTATTAAGAATTCTCTTTTTCTGGATCCTGTTGTGTCTAGTTAGTTTACATGCTGTCTGTTTTAAACAGTGGTTTTAGTGAAGAAGTCCTGTATCATACCTCAGGCACTGCCCCAAGCACACCAGCAAGTCCTTTGCTGATTAATGCTGGAGTTACTTCATTATCCCTACAGTGGACAAAACCCTCAGGAACACCATCAGATGAAGGCATCTCATATATATTAGAGATGGAGGATGAGAACTCAGTAAGTTTAGAATACTTATTCTCAATAAGAGACTATATGCATGTGTTTGATGTATTATTAAGTGTAACAAGCATTACTTTTCCTAGAATATTCTCCAATAAACTGTGTTTTCTGCAGTTATGTGATTGTTACTTGTGTTATTGAGCCCCAATCCTGCAAAGACTTTCAGCTTTCTTTTAACTTTGGGAATTTCTGTGCTTGTAAGAGCCAGATAAAAATAGTTGCATTATGAAGTGTGGTCTCCATAGATGTCATTTCAACCTAAGCATCTTTGATTTAAAATAAGCCATGTTCTACCCTAGGTATCATCTCAGTTGATGCTCTGCATGTTTTTCTTGTCTTCTGATTGGAGAATGGTTAATTAATTTCCCCCTCTCCATAAAAATCTTGTGTTGGAGGTGCACTTATGACTTTGTCAGAGGAGCATAATAATTATGGTCTGAAAAAGTGATTTATTTGTTTGAAGTGTGTCACATCTCTGGTCTGCAAACACAGTGTTTCAGGTGATCCTGTTTAATTCTGCAGGGATATGGTTTCAAGCCAAAATATGATGGTGATGATCTTACCTGCACAGTGAAGAATTTGAGGCGTAGTACAAAATACAAATTTAGGGTAAGATTTTTTTCTCTTTCTTTTTTTTTGGGGTTGTTTTTTTTTTTTTTTTTGCACCAGAGCAGCTCGGGATTGACTTGGAAGTGGAGAAGGGCTTTTTTAAAGGAAAACCAGAAAGGGAATAATACCATTGCAGGTCCCTGGAAATCCCAGGTCATAAGGCAGTGCTCTTAACAGCTGGGTGTTTTTTTGGCTCCTGTGTTGCATACATACACAGGTGCTACTATACACTCTGTCTTGGTGTGTGGCTAGAAGCAAAAAAAAGCTGCCTAGCAGCTGTGGAAAGGCAGTCAGAGAGCCATCAAGGACTGCAGGAACCTTGCTAAGACATGCAGAGATGCAGCCAGCAAGGCTGAGGGTCAGCTGGGACTGAAAGTGGCCAAAGATGCCATGGACAAGGGGGAGTTCTGCAGGTAAGGAGGAGGCAGGAGCACAGGGAAGACTTCCGTGGTCCCCCTGCTGAGCAGGGCTAGCAGCAGGTGACTGAGGATGGCAGGAAGGTAGAGAGAGGTTCTCTGCTGCTTTGTTCACTGACTTAGCTGGATCTCAAATCACAGGGTCAAGTAGCTGTGACATGTGGAGACTGAAATGCTGTTTCATAAGGAAGACTAGGGAACTGCTGAAGAACAGCATCTCTGGGATAAAAAAGGCAGTAGTTAAGTGGTTGGTTTGGTTGGAGTTAGCACTAAAAGATACAGGTACTCCTTTTCAAATAAGAGCAGATATTTTCCCCTTCTGATTGTGATTACTTTTGAAAGCAGAAAAGGTTCTGAAGGGGATTCAACTTGCAGTACTTGGTTTTTTTACATAATTTCATATTTAAATAATTTAAAATACACATTATGCTCTCAGAACTATACAAGCTGGGACTGTTAGGACCACAGATGAACTTAAACTAAGGAATAGCTCATTACCCTGAAACTAGCTTCTCCAGGACTTGGTTGTAGTCTTCCTTTGAAAATAATTCTCTGTTACTCATGCTCATTACTAGCAAATAAAATGCTTTTACATTAACATAAACATCTTCATTAACATAAACATCTTCATTAACATAAACACCTTCAATTTCTCATTAAAATAAAAAAGACAATGCTTATAGCCTCTTGTTTTTAACAAGACAGTGAACAAAAGTCCCTGATCACTTATTTATGGGGCATAAAAGAGAAACAAATGTTTTGTTAATCAGGTCTTTATTATACAGGGGAAAGAATTAATTAGCAGTAATACTCCTTAAGGCTCTTGAAAGAAACTTTATAACTGAAACCTTATTACAATATGTAAATGTTAACTGTGACTATTGAACTTTATTTCTAAGGGCACAGAGACAAGCAGGTAGTTGTTGATCTTATAAACTCAGACTTTGTGTCTGAGAGACATCTTAACTCCCATTTTCCTTCCTCAGTTACTGCTGTCCTTTGCATTCTTTGTGTTTTCAAAACAAGTATCAAAGCCAAGAAACCTGTTTTGAGGTTGTTTAGGTTTTTTCTAGGAGCAAATGGGAATCCCTAGTAAACTAACAGCTGGAAAGTAATGAATAGCAGAGTGACAGAATAGTTGTAAGGAACTTCTTGGGATCATCTAGGGCAAGGTAGTGTAGAAAGGGGCCTTAGGTGAGGCTGTTCAGCCCTGTCCTGGCCCTTATGAGCTGAGAATAAACTGTTTTCCAGCAAGACACACTGGACCACTTCTTTTGCCAGCCTGCTCTCATCATGATTAATTTATTTTCTTATTTGTATCTCTTGTGCTGTCATCACTGCTTCTGGGGTCAGAATCTCCCATCTTGTGTCAGCACCTTTCAGGTGTTGGAGGCTGTGGTTAGATCTGCCCTTAAGCAGAATAAACCCCCAAGTTCTTCAGCCTTTCTTGCCATGTCAGGCTCTCCAACCCACTGATCACCATGCTGGCCTCCTTCTGGACTCTCTCCAGTGTCTCTCTTGAACTGGGAGGATCAGAACTGGACACTATTCCAGCCATGGCCTAGAAAGTGCTGAGTTCCTGTGGTGTCATCACATCCCCTGTTCTGCTGGCAGAGTCTTGCTGGGGCAGCCCATGAGCAGTTTGCCTGTCTGCTGCCAGCATGCCTTGCTGATTCACTTGGCTTCTCTGCCAGCATGCCAGGGGCCAGCAGAGCTGAGGAAAGAACAGCTGAGTAACCAGTCAGACCCCAGACTACTGGGATGATTCCTGCAAGACTTTATATTGACCTTGGTCAAAATCCACGTGGTTCTTTTAGATGCAGTCCACTGCTGAGCAGCTCAGCTTGCCTTTGAAGCATTAGCCACCCTCCTTTGAGCCTGTCACTCATTCCAGCAGGTTTTCCACACGTGGATGTTGTGGGAGACCATGGCAAACTAAAATCAGGGTGGTGAGATCCACACCTCTCCCCTCATCTCTTGAGCAAGTTGTTTCATCATAGAAAACACCCAGGTTGGTCAAATCTGATTTACCCTTGAGAAATCTAATCACCTCCTTGTCCTTCATGTGCCTGTAAAGCACTTCCATGACAGCCTTTGCCATGAGATCCCTTAGGATTAAAGATTTTATATCACTTTTGCTGTTGTTTAGACACCACTTTTTTTATCTCTGGAAGTGTTTCCTTGAAGTACTGTAGAAACATCAGACTTCTACTTAATTAATCCCACTTATTCAGGGGTTTTTTTAGCAGTTAGTAAAGCATAACTTTTTTCTCTTTATTTAACTACACAAAAATATATAAAATAATTATATTTAATATATATTATATATATAATTAATAGTGGGATAGAAATTGAGATTAA
>JAOEGS010023986.1:33030-43728 GCA_025447755.1 Corythornis vintsioides
GCCCCTGCTCTGGCAGGGGGGTTGGACTAGATGATCTTCTAGGTCCCTTCCAACCCCTGACACTCTGTGATGCTGTGAAAGCATAACACTGATAAAAGTCTTTTGCAGTTTCAAGCTGGTGGTTTCTGTTTTCTCTTTCTTCACATGCTAGAGTCCGCATTCAGGCCCTGAACAGTCTTGGAGCAGGTCCCTTCAGCCATGCCATCAAACTGAAAACAAAACCTCTCCCACCAGACCCTCCTCGCCTGGAATGTGCTGCATACAGTTCCCAGACTCTCAAGCTGAAGTGGGGAGAGGGAACTTCAAAGGCATTAACTGACTCCATCCAGTACCACCTGCAAATGGAGGATAAGAATGGAAGGTGGGTTTTGGCACCTGGGCTGGGGCTGAGGACAGTTCTAGACAAAATCTAGTTAAAAGATACATAAAGATACCAGGGGAGTGGATGGGCAAAAAAAACAAGCTGTGTACACAACTTGTTGATGGAGAGAAGTTCTCTCCTTTCCCATTGCTTCAAGTGTGGGAAAGTTTCTGAAAATGCTTAGGATCATTTTTGGCAAGAGGCAATCTGCAGAACTCTTTGAGGAAAATATATTTTTATTTCAGAGATAAGAGAAATAAAAACCTGGCCTTGGAAACAAACTTCTTGTTTTACAGTAAGGCCAGAACAGTTTAACTCTGAAATAAAAGTTTCTATTGAGATTCTGGGAAATGATGGGTATAGATTTCAAGCAGCTAGTTCAGAAATCCTTTTCTGTGTTTAAAAGAAGCTGCTTTTTCCACCCTCAGGTTTGTATCCTTATACAGAGGACCGTGCCACACGTACAAAGTGCAAAGACTCAGTGAGTCAACATCATACAAGTTCTGTATCCAGGCCTGCAATGAAGCTGGGGAAGGTCCCCTCTCCCAGGAATATGTTTTCACTACTCCCAAATCCATTCCAGCTGCCTTGAAAGGTAAAGGTGCTGCTTGTTCTGCTGTGCTGGGCTGTGGGAAATGCTCATTTCTTGTAGTTGCCTAAACCTCAAAACATTCACTCCAGAAAGGTGAGATGCATTTTTAGACATAAGAAGGTTTTCAGTTGTAGTCTGGTCACTGTCCTGGTGAGGATTCTAATAGGAATTTGAGGTGAAAATTCTTCCTCATGTGTTTAAAAGAATTGTAAGCACAGCAGGGTTTTAATGTTGTTTTTGTCATACACTAGTCACCAAATTTAGTAGCTTTTCCTTGCATGTTGCCTAAACAAGCAGTGCAAATTGTGAGTTATGGTTGCAAAACATAGGAAACAGATGTTTCACATCCAAATCTTTTGCTTCACTGAGACAAAAGAACAGAGAGAATGCAGAATGCTGCAGAACTGAAAGGGTGGGGAAAGCAGAGCTGGCTCTGTCACTCCTGGCTGTGCTCTGTCCCTGCAGCACCACGGATAGAGAGAATAAACGACCACACTTGTGAAGTCACGTGGGAGGTCTTGCAGCCCATGAAGGGTGACCCAGTGATCTACTGTCTGCAGGTCATGGTGGGCAAGGATGCAGAATTCAAACAGGTATGATGTGGGCAGTATTTGGGATAACTGCTTTAGGCTCAAGGTTCTTGTGTTGTGTTTTTTCAGGCTAAAAACATTGTCATAAAGAGTTGTGAGTAGTAAAAATCCTGTGGTGAGCCTCTGGGAGTCACACTGGTGTTTAATAAACTTGACACTTGCAGTGGTGGGGACATTGGCCATTGATGGGACATGAAAGCACTAAGAGCTGATTGAAGGCAGTGAACAAGAAAAGCTTTGATGTTGTCAAAGTCCTGAGGAGAGAGAGAGAGACCCCCTCATTACCCAAGGTAGACATTCCAGTGCAGAGAACCTTGTCTGGATCATCAGTGATCACCACAGGCCCATTCCAGTGCATGCTGTAATAGAAGGGGACAGAATCAGTCCCACCTGGGTGTATTCCTGGGTGACTTGGTCTAGGTGCCCCTGCTCTGGCAGGGGGGTTGGACTAGATGATCTTCTAGCTCCCTCCCAACCCCTGACACCCTGTGATTGTGTGGTAACTCCAACAAACTATGTCGTGTGGATTATACTTAACAAAGCAGCTGGATACAGAGCGAGTTACCCAAAACACATTGTGTATTACACCCCGTGGTGCAACCTTCCCCCCAACTCCACCCCACCGAGCTGCAGCTCTGGATGCAGAACACCCCTTCTTGACTCCTTGGCTTTCCCCCTCTGTTGGCAGATCTACAGGGGCCCGGAGTGGTCGTTCCGCTACTCGGGCCTGCAGCTGAACTGCGAGCACCGCTTCCGCGCCTGCGCCATCCGCCAGTGCCAGGAGCCGGGGGGGCAGCAGGAGCTGGTGGGTCCCTACAGCTCCCCAGTGCTCTTCGTCTGTCAGAGGACCGAGCCCCCAGCCAGCACCCCCAAGGACACAGTGCAAAGCACAAGGACGCAGTGGTCCCAGAGCGACCAGGCCTGCGCCGCCCTCATCCTCGCACTTTTCGCTATCTTCTCCATCCTGATCGCTGTTGTCATCCAGTACTTTGTAATAAAGTGAAGACAAGTGCTTTATTGTAGAGTGCTGTCCATTACAATTTACTTTCTCATAATCTCAAAGTAATTCTGTTCTCTTGCTTTTTACAAAAACCAGGCATTTTAGCACCGGCGTTGGGACTGATGCGACCCTTTCCAGCCACCTCAGAACGCTTCTGGTAGGTGTAGGCTGACACACCCTAGTCAATCACAGCCACTGAAATACAACCTTTCCTTTACTATGCCTTCTTGCAGTACAAACTCTCTACGGGGCAGGCAGGGGTTCAGTGAACAGGGTTTGATCAGTAAACACCAGGGTAAAAATGGTTTCCTGGCCCACACCTTTGGAAGGGTTGCTACCAGAACAGGGAAGAGTGTGGAGATCGCATTTAAATTTTACACTAACTTGTGCTGTACACGAGATTAATCTGATGCTGTGAAAGCAATTCAGCGCTGTATTTCTACCTCCTCATTTGTCTTAATTATTTGGGAAGCAGGATTTATGCTGAAAAAACAGAAGGGGCTTTTCTCAGGCAGCAAATAAGAAACTGGATGGAAGAGGAAGATGAAGGAGGCTTCTTATCTGATAAATGTGGAGTTCTTCACTGCAAGTAGCTGTTTCTGAAAGACTACAAGGGGATGATGGCACAAGTGGTTTGTCTTACGCCCAGGATTTGATGTTTACTTCCAAAAATGCCTCTTTTACTTCTTAGGTGTAGAGAAGGGAGAGTGAGAACTTCTTAGACATTCTTTCAATTGAATCCACATTTCCAAAGTTGACCTTCGATTGGATGCAGTTCATACAGATGTCTGTGCCCTCTGATCTTGGCCAGTTAATGAGTTTTTTTTGGAGATAAAACTCATTATTACTGAATTTTTGCTGTTTCCCCAACATTCACTCGCCATATCCACCAGAACCAAGCACTGCCTTTTTTTTTTTGTTCTTTCTTTCTGTCCTTTCTTTCTTTGGGGCACCAAATCAGAAGACGAAGTGTAGTAATTTGCACCAGAAAACTTAAAAGCTGCTTTTTGTTTTGTTTTGTTTTTTTTCCCCTTGAGATCCTACTGTTTAATGTAATGTCTCTTTGGATACCTGTTGGCTGCATGTCGCTAATGTTGCGTTAGAGCACTTTGCAACTGCATAACTCATCAATGTGTTGTGAGCTTGCCTTTGTGAGTTCTTGAATGACCAGACTGAATCTTACCAAGTGTCCCATTGAACATCTTGCTAGATGTCAATGACTGCCAGTGACACCAAGCTTGTAGTGAAAATATCTTTAAACAAAAAGAAAAGCTCTCGTCTCACCAACACTCACGTTATTTGTTACACACTCTGTAATTAGCTACCTTTAATTTATTTGAGTTACAAGATAGTAGATCATTAATGACTTCTAGTTGTGTTCAGTTTAGCATTTTTAATGGTATTAAACAGTTCTGTCAGTCTTAATAATAATAATAATAATAATAAAAAAAAGGAACCTCTGTCTTGTGCTTTGAAGATCTCTGAAGAATTTCTCTTATATTAGAACGGGCATGTATTGTAATTGTTTCTACGTCCAATGATCTGTGCTGTAGAAAAATGTTGCTGAGTTTTCTTTGGGGTTTGTTTTTTTTTTTAAGGAAAACACACAAAAATACCCACAAGGGCGAAGAACTTGGCCTCCACGTGGCAAGAATGATCTGTCCTTCAAATGTACTGTATGTTTACATCTGACTCTGGTTTGTCCTTTGTACGTCTTAGGCCGGTACCTCCCCCCCAGGGGGGCACCATCACTGATGTTTTCTAGAACCTTCTCCAAAGTGCCATGTTTGGCAGTGCAGATGAGGTTGCTTGTAACAGCCCAGAGATTTCTTAACGCTTGAATGTCTCAAAAGGTTTAAGATTTGTTACTCCAGTCAATCTGCAGTGACTTCTGTTTTTCATAGTAAAATTCAAATGAGCTCCTATTTTTGATAGTCATTTAATAGTCTATTTGCCATTTGAGCCTCGGTGCATATTAGTGCACTGAAGACAGTTTTTAATGTAATCTTAATTTTACCTCATATACTGTACATTCCAAAAAGAAAGAGAAAAAAAAAAAAGAAAAAAAAAAAAAAGAAAAAGAGAAAAACTCTAAAACTTTTTAAAACATTCTAGATACACTACCAAACATATCACTTTACAGCTGTCCCACGTCGGACTCCATGGAGACAAACCTGTCTAGTCTGATAGAAAAACATCAACTATGTAGCAAAGTATCTTGGAAAAATCTGTGGAAAATAAAAGTCTCATTCTTTTCCTTGTGGGTGCTCAGTCCTGTCGGCGGCCGCTGCCCCCCGTCCCCCCCGGGGTGCTCCCCTGGGGCAGCAGGACCAGGGGACGGGGCATTGGGGTGACACCCCCTACCCTGGGCTAGGGGTGAGGATGGAGGAGGGGTGCTGACCCCCAAGGGGCACATCCCACCTGGCAGTGGCAGCAGCTGTGCCCCCCAGTGGCACTTGGGGTGTCTCTGTGCTTGGCACTGCCAGGGAGGGCTCTGGGCTCAGTCACAGCCCTGCCTGGGCTGCTCAGGGTCAGCATGGTGGGCAAGGGCATGGTGCTGCTGGGTATCTGGTCACCGTGGTGTGCCCGTTACCAGCAACCTCTCCCCGGGCAGTGTGGCCAACTCCAACCTGCTCATGCTTCCCTTTGGCCTCCACCACCTCTGGTTCTCCTGGCCCTGGCTCTTTGGGCAGCACCTACTGCACCAACCTCCACAGCACCACCCTCACCCCAACTGCTTCCTCCTCAAGGCCAAGGTGGTTCCTCAGCAGCCACCTGGTGAAAGCCATCCTTGGCTTCCTCTGTGCCAGCCCCCTCTGGTTGGTGTGGAGCAGCCCAACAACCACTCTGAGTCCAGCTCACAGGCATGCCCAGCAGCTCACAGGCTGTGGAGTCACTGGTCTGGGTCACCCCCTCCTTACCTTGTTCTGCTTGTCACTCAGATGTTCTCTACAGTTGCATCAGCTGGGAGCTGTGGCAGAGCAGCACCCACCTGCAGGGCACCAATGCCAGGAGAAGAAGCACTAGCCAGACATGATCTTGGGTGAGCCCCTTTGGGCTATGGCTGGGGCTAGGACTAGACCTGCAGCTCCTCATGGGGTAGGGGGAGCACAGGGGAGCATCCTGCCCACGGTGCCAAGGCCTCATGGTCCCAGGGACCACCAGGGACAACAACACAAAAACCTTTTCCTGCTTTCTTCCAACCTTTCTCTCACCATCGTCTTGGACAAACTGGCAAATCCCAGAATCACAGGATGTTAGGGGTTGGAAGGGACCTGGAAGATCATCTAGTCCAACCCCCCTGCCAGAGCAGCGGCACCTAGACCAGATCACTCAGGAACAGATCCAGGTAGGTCTGGAATGTCTGGAGACCCTGGGTGACTTGGTCTAGGTGCCCCTGCTCAGGCAGGGGGGTTGGACTAGATGATCTTCTAGGTCCCTTCCAACCCTGACACTCTGTGATGCTGTGAAACTGGCAAAGTGCTTCCTAACAAGCGGGGACCCTCATCTCGCTGCTAAGCAAACCGCCTCACAGAGGCAATTTCTGGGCTGTCCCCGGCTGGAACACGGCGGGAAAGAGATCGAGTCGCTGCCTTCACACGTGAAAATCCCGCTGCGAAGCGGGAGCCGCCCCCGCCCCGTGATGCCTTGAGGGAGGAGCGGGGAGGCCGCGGGGGCGGGACGGGCAGCGCCGGGAAGGCAGCGCCGGGAGGGCAGCGAGAGCGGCGTCGATGTACGGAGCGGAGGAGGCGATGACGGGGAGGCCGCGGGTGAGCACGGCGAGCACCCAGACCGACAGCATGGCCGGTGAGCGCTTCCCGCCGTGGGGAGCCGGGCTGCGGGCGGGGGGCCGAGGCCGAGCCTGTCCCGGTCCTCAGGGAGCCGCGACCCCGCCGGGTGGTGGGGGGACGGCACTGCCCGGCCTTGGCAGGGCTGGCCTCAGCGGGTGTTTGGCTTTGTGGTGTTGAAGGAGATGCGAGGAACCGTGTCTCTGGTTTGTGTCCTCGCCGGGGTGCTGGGGAAGCTCTTCCCGCCCCCGGGATGTTCGGCCAGAGCTTCGCATCCCCCCCACGGCTGCTGTTGCACGGGGAGCTCCCGGGGTGGGCAAGGAGGTAAATGACAGCACCCACCGCTCCACACGCACCCCCTGCTTGCCTGAGGCCTTTTGCTACATGTGCTTGTGTCCTGTGTTTTCCCCTCTAGCAGAGGGATTTGTTTTCCCAGTTCTATACCGTGTATATTTAAGGTGCATCCTAGAATGTCTTGGATTGAGAGAGAGCTTAAAAATCAGCCAGAGCCAGCCCCCTGCCGTGGGCAGGGCACCTCCCGCTAGAGCAGGCTGCTGGAAGTCCCATCCAACCTGACCTTGAACACTGCCAAGGATGGGGCACCCACAGCTTCTCTGGGCACCTGTGCCAGTGTCTCCACCCTCACAGCAAAGAATGTCATCCTCAGAGCAACTCTGTTTGAAACTGCCTGAAAACCCCTGATCCTATCTCTGCAGTCCCTGATGGAGGGTCCCTCCCCTCCCCACCCTTCCTGCAGGCTCCTCTCAGTACTGGAAGGCTGCTAGAAGCTCTTCCCAGAGCCTGGTCTTCTCCAGGCTGAACCACTACAGCTCTGTCAGCCTGACCTCATGGGAGAGGTGCTCCAGGGTCATCCTCAGGGCCCATAGAATGGAATGTACATTAAAAATGTCACTGATTTCCTCCTCCTCCCATGTCAAAGCACACACCTGTTAGTTTTGTACCTGTAAGATGACTTCTTAGCCTTTCAGACTTCGAGCATAATCCTCTCTCTGAGCCATGTCTGCACCCTGCTCCTGTTTGCTTGCAGGTGTGGCAGCAGGGTTGATCTCAGTGGCTTTCCCAGCATGATTTCTCTGGAGCATGACTTGCCTAAACTGGAGGAATAAAACTGTGTGAAGTAGGGAAGCCATGAGGCCCTGAGAAGAGCACTCCTTTCATAGATGGTTTTGCTTTTAGTAGCAAAGAGCCTGTTTCCTTTTCTTCCCTAATCTTTCACTGCTTTAAACTCTGTCTCCTACTTTTTTTTTTTTTTTTTTTCCAGGCCAGTTTAATCACTAAATTTAATTAATTTTCTTTACTCTGTGATCTTAAGGGAACATTTAACCACCTAAGCAAATAAAGATAAGGATACATAGATATGGGAACTGTGGCCACAGTCCTTTCCTTTTTCATTACAGTCTCCTCATAAACTCACCTCAGGTCACAGCAGTGCTATGATGTGTCCTTATCCACTGAGCAGTCCACCCATCCAATCCATATCTCCAGCTTGGTCAAAGGCCTTGCAGAAGTCCAGAAAGATCACATCCAAGGTTGTCCCTTATCCACTGATGCAGTCACTCTGTCACAGAAAGGTTTGGCAGGCAGGATTTCCCCTTGGTGAGGCCAGGCTGGCTGTCCTTGATCTCCTCCATGGGCCTTAGCAGGCCTTCTAGAGAATCTGCACCCCTGAAACAGAGACCAGAGCTTTTTTGCTCAACCAACTTCTTGCCAAAAGTGACAGCCTGAGCAGTAGGTTTAAACTTATATAAGAATCTAACCAAAATTTAAGCAAACTAAAAATCTAGAAGCAGGTTTCTCCAGAGCTGCTGTCACTGGAAGGTTTCCCAGTGTCTCATCCCCCTGCTGTAGGTGTCAGTGTAAGATCATGATGTGTGCCTAGATATTTTTGCTCTTTGCTGTGCTGAGCCTAAAGATGGATCACAAGCCCTGTCTCCATGCTTTCTGCTCTTCACCTCTGAGTAGCATTAACTCCCTGAATTGCAGTGGAAGTTTCACCTCTGCCTCTTGCTGCACAGATCTGGTCTGTGTGTCCATCTGGGAGCAGTGTGAGTGGACAGCTACTGGCCTGAAGAGCACAGTGTGGGTTTAGCTGCTGTAGGAGCAGAAATGGTTGATGAAACATCTTCTGGAGCAGCAAGGGTGGAAAAGACTTGGAAAATGCTGTTCAGTAAGATGGTGTTTCTTTAGAAATATTCTTTCATAAATCTTTCTTTTTTTGGTTTTCCTCCTGATGACAGGTCAGATGCCAAGACTTTCTAAGGTCAATCTTTTTACTCTGTTCAGTCTCTGGATGGAGCTCTTTCCCTCAGCTGAGCAACAGAAAAAATCACAGGTAAAATGTCTGCTTTTACCCTTAGTTGGTCTTTCTGAACAGATGTTAATTGATGCAGTGAATTTAACCTCAGGGTAAGAGGTGAAGCGAGCAGTAAAAATGCTGCTGAGGATGACAAAGGAGGCATGGTGTTTACCATGCACTTGGTAGTTTATACTAATCACTACTCCAAAATCAGGGTGGCTGGTGGTATAGAGATTAAAAGATCTCTTAGTGGAGGTGCTCAGAGCTACTTGACATGTGCTGAGCAAGCACTACCTTAGTTTACACACTTAGGAGAAGTATAACAGAGATTGTTCAATGTTTCATATCACAGTTTGTACCCAAGAGGAAAGAGCTGAAATATCCCTGTGGACTTGATGATGGAAAAAAAGAGTAAAATAATAATATTAATGCACTTTTCTGTAGGTAAAGAAGAGTGGTCTAGTTGTGGTGAAAAACATGAAGATTATTGGTCTTCACTGCTCCAGCACAGACTTGCATGCTGGCCAGATTGCACTCATTAAACATGGATCAAGACTTAAAAACTGTGATCTTTATTTTTCCAGAAAGCCATGTTCAACTTGTTTAAAAATGATTGTAAATGGTAAGTACTAACTGTAGTAAGGTAGGAGTAAATGTTATGCTTGTGATTGGTGGTGTCAGAAAGCTTTTCTGCCCTTTGGACTGCCCTAGTTGTGAATGCCAGTCCCTAACTTCTAATATCTAGTAACTAATATCAGCCTGCACTGATATTTTCCCCAATGTGACTAGGGCTGCTTTGCTGCATTTTTCTTTGCCCTCCTGTGGCTTGTGCACCAGAGGAAGGGTGGGTTGTTTTTTTTATTGTAGAAATCACAGGGAGTACTTTAGGGTTTCATTTTCCCTAGTGAGTTGAAGACAAGTCCCATTATTCCCAAAGTTTTTGTGTGTGCTGTGTTCATGCAGCTCTGGCAGGTAAAATGCAACATGAGATTTTTTTTAGACTAAGAACTGCAAAGTTCTTAGAATTTCCCAAACTCCCTTTTTTTTTGTCTATAGTGTGTTTATCAAGTGTGAGAAGCTCTTGATACTCACATGTACCAGCACTTTTCTTGTCCACACACCCCTTAAGCAGCACTCAGCCTTAAAGGAGTAAAAGCAGAGTAAGTACTACGTTGAATATGAGGTTTTTGTTCCACTGTACTTGAATATTTCCTTCTGCTGCATTTTCTCTTCCAGCTGGGGTGAACAGGATTTCTTACTGGCCTGCAGATCCTGAAATCAGTTTGCAGAATGAGGCATGCAATGCCATGACTCCTGATGATGCCAAGCTAGATGCCAAAGCAGTAGAAAGGCTGAAGTCCAACAGTCGTGCTCGTGTCTGTGTGTTGCTCCAGCCCTTGGTGTGCTACATGATGCAGTTTGTTGAAGAAACTTCCACCAAGTTTGATTTTATTCAGAAAATAGCAAAATCTCAGCCTGACTCCAGTACTGACTTTTATACTGCCTGTAGGCAAGAGAGAATAAAGGAATATGAGAGTTTATTCCTCATTTCAAACGAGGAAACACACAAGCAAATACTGATGACAATAGGACTGGAGAACCTCTGTGAAAATCCCTACTTCAGCAACCTCAGGCAGAACATGAAGGATCTTGTCTTGGTCTTGGCAACAGTGGCTGCCAGTGTCCCTGTCTTTGGGTGCTTTGGATTTTACAGCAGTGAAGCCTGGGGAACAAATGAAACAGACCACCAGGGTTTGCCCCAGGACATTGCAAGGCACTGCATGATACAGGCCAGGCTGCTGGCTTACAGGACAGGTGAGTTGTGACAGCAACAGGCCTCAGGGGCAGGGAGCCAGTTCCTTCTTCCAGAGAACTCCTGGGGAAGGCTGCAGAATTCCAGCCCTACATCTGTGAAACAGGAGCAGCAGGAGTAGTGACAACTGCATGGGGGTGCATAGTGTTGTGTGTAAAAGGCCTGAGCCTGGCAGGGGCTGCCCAGGGAGGTTGTGGAGTCTCCTGCTCTGGAGACATTCCAGCCCCACCTGGATCT
>JAOEGS010023988.1:0-44566 GCA_025447755.1 Corythornis vintsioides
ATTATTCAGCTTACTCCATGTATGGCAACACAGAAATGGGAATTTCTCTTTGACATTGGCTTCCTGCTTCTGAGGACGAGCTAAAGGATTTGCAGTCCTTCCTACACATTTTATTCACACAAGTCCAGCTTCTTCCCACAGAAAAAAAAATGAAACAAGAAGAAAAAAGTGCTTCTTTCTCCTGGTTGAATTTTCTAACTATTAAAAAGAAATCTTGTACAACTTGTGCACTCAGGTAAGACTACAGATTGTTCCACTGACTGAACCAGACATGAGAGAGGTGAAACTGCAAAGCAGACAGACATCTCCTGTGATCTTGCACCAACCACACCTCTGTCCTGTTTATTTGGATTTTTTTTTTCCACAATATAATACCTACCTCTCAGTAAAGACAGGCTAAGGTTTACAGAGCACTGCTGAAGATGAGAAATGCTGACAACCTCAAAGTTCTCCCTTCTACTGGATGAAGCAGAAAACATTAAGATTTGTCTGGGAGCATTTCCTTGCTTTCTTTGGAAATGTTGATTTTTACATTATTACTCGGATTGTTTTGCCTCTTGGAAGGTGTCACTGAATCTTCAGAATGTGGACAATTCATCAGAAGTTGCCAAAACCAGAGTCTGGAATACCCAGAGTAGTCAGGATTATCCAGAAATACATGTTATTTGAAACTGCCTGGGAATTCAGGTAGAAAGCAGGAAAACTGCATTGCTGCTATTTTGACTCCCAACACCTTTCAATGCAAATTCCTAGGAACAGCCCCAGCGTGTGTGGATCCCTCACTCCCAACAGGTGATCCCTCTGATCTGACACAGTGCTCCAGTTTCCAAAACAACAAAGCCAAAGCTGCAGCTCTGCCAAGTGACACAGACTCTCCCACAGACACCCGACTGAAATCCCACTCCCAAGAAATTCCACCAAAAATCTGCATTTATTTCAACCAAAATGCTACCCTGCTTTGTGCAGGAGTAACATCTGCTGCTTCTTATATTTAAATATACAGTGGGGAGAAGCCTGGGAGTTTTTAGGATCTGCATGACAGAAAAATGTAGAGAAAGAAAAAAGGACTCTCAATGACTTCACTTTGACAAAGATTTTTTCCCCCTGCTATGGTACCTAACAGCATTTTTGTGAATCTGAAAGCTCACTGGGAAACTCAGACCTATTCAGGTAAATGGAATGTGTCATTTTTGGTGATAAAACTGACAGCTTCGAGTATAAATTTTTGACAATTTTTTATTCATGATTCAACGTTTTCCAATGAGCAGAAAAGTTTCTCCACGAGAAAAAAGAAAATAAAGCATCTTGCAGTTCCACACATGTAACTTCTCTTCAAACAAAGAATATGAGGAGTAAGCAAAACCAACAAAGAAAAATATATTTTATATGTTCTCTGGGAAAAAAAGGGTATTTAATAAAACAAAAGGGAGAAGATTTAGAATACTTTAAATCACAGTCTTCTCTTTCACCCCCAAACAGATATTAGCACGTACCACAAGAATGATCTTTAATTAAATAAATACTTTCTTTTCATATTATCCTTTGATCCACTCAAGCATATAAGTTTTAAGCCTAAATGTAAAGCACTTTGACTTCAAAGAGAATATTTCTTCTCAAGTATCCATACATTTCAGCAGCAAAGGCTTCACTGGCCTTGACTTTGCTAAGATCAGCATCCAATGAACTGAGACCATTTGCATTATCCATAGTGAGAGCCCAACAGTTTACTATCATTATCTGATCCGGAAAAATGTGCATTTTCTGGATTAACAACTCTGTATAGGAGAGTTTGCCATTTGAGTCTTTCATTCCAAGTTTTGCTGATGAACAGATCTGGCATAATACCAATTTACGACTTTTTGTTTTTCCTTTTAATCCTTACTGGGCTATCAATTGAGGCAAAATGATTCATATCTGCTTATCAACCAGGATCCATATGCAAATAGGATCATTTCTGTGGTTGAACTTGAACACCCAGATTCATACAATAAGCTAAAAAAAGAAATCTGTTTAAATAATATTGTCACAAATCATGACTTCAGAACAGTTTCAGGAACAGACCTTCTATTTAGCTCACCACTTATTTTACTACTCCAGCAGCCACAAAAGGTACATTAAATATCATGAAAATATTTACCTTTAACCTTGCAAGTCCTTGAATGTTTGTAACTACAACAAAGTAGTATCCTAACTGCACAGCAATAATCTACAGTTCAGTACAAAACTGCCCAGAAAATTATGGAGCATTCACATAGCTTAAGAAAAAAAAAAAAATTAAAAAATTCCAGAATTTGCCAACTAGGACATTTAGAAAAGCCACATAAACATATTGAATTTTCATTGTAATAATTGAAAGCAAAATCATACAAATTACACAAAGACACTTTATGTGATTATTACAGGCAGTTAGCACTAAGGAAATAATAAGCAACACTTGAAACAAGACAATTAAAGCCTATTTTTCAATACTTTTCTTCAGAGTATCAGCCTAAACACCAGAGAGTTCTTCAGTTTCACTGAACAGGCCCATCATGCTATTTTTTCTTTTTATGCTGAGTTCTTTCTTTGTGGTTAAAGAAAGAAAATAAATATGCTTAGGTCAAATAAATAAGTAAAGGGGTCAGAAAATATACTGCTATTCCTGGTAATACGAGAAAAAAAAAGGAAGGAGTGATGGAAGAGGAAATAAATGTCAAGTGTCCTGAGGTACATTTAAGCTGGGAAAGAAAAGTATTAAGCCCATTTTATTCAGGTGACCTGGAACTCCATAACTCCAAGGATGTTTCCTGTATTTAAGCCACTTAGCAAGGTGACTATCATAAAATTCTCATAAGTTGTCTTTCTTTAGAAATTAATCCCTTTGCTTACCAAAAAAAAGGGAAAATATATATGTGTGTGTATAGGAATACAGCTTCATGCAATGCTTTCCTACTACCCTGATCTTTGGCAAAACCAGAATGTAGAATATTCAGCCAGCAGCTGAATACCCTTTCTTTAGTTTGAAAAATTCATATTTAATGACAGAGGGCAAGTCATCTGAAAATTAAGGTTCTTTCCATACGAAAGCATTCTGAAAAGCAAGAATCAGTTCACACTAAATATTTAAACAAATAGCAGTGAACAGATCTAAAACGTGTCTAAGCAGAATGATGAACAATATATGGTATTTGCTTTTTTTTTTTTTCCTTTTTTAAACACCCAGAGGTTCCCATGCATGCCTGAATCTGTGGACATGTGAAAGCAGCACCTTAGGCACACAGAAAACTTCGTGAACTTTAGAGTTGGCACCTTCAAGGCAGACAGAGGCAATGAGAGACCATAAGAAAATCCTGAATTAGTGCATCGTTTCTGTCAGCAACAGCAGTGCCAGGGAGGTTGGAGAAAACTGGTACTTGGGAAGCTTTATAATATTCAAACCAAGGTAATGGGAAACCTAAATTTCAAGATGTAAGAAAGGCTTTGAAAAGGCTTAGGCTCAAATCTTCTCACCACAAACAAAAACACTGCACTACTTGCAAAATCACCAGAAAATGTAAAAATACAAAGAATAAAACTGGTAGATACATGTCACGGGGGCAGCGTATTTTGGGGCAGTGATTTTCTCTAACTTTTCAGAAGAGGGACTCCACTAACAGCTACAAGGGCTCAGTAAATTCACTGCCACAACCGAATTAACCCCCAGAATCCAGCAAAGCTGCATCCACTTAGCAGGCAGTGAGTTTCACTCCCCAGAGTATTTTCTGTGTAACTACTTCGCTATTTTCTGCCCAGCTGTTGCATAAATAATCCAATCCTAACACAACACCAACCCAAATACCTCACTAAAAATGCCACTGAAATTCCCTTTTTTGGTCAGAGCAGTAAAATGGTGTGTTTATTCCACAACAGCCTCATTTCAGACCAGGGCCCCCATCCTGTCATGAGGATAGCAGGTACAAATGGGGACAAAATCCTGCCAGTTACCAAGAGGGTTCTGAGAATTGCAGAGTGTAGCAAGAAACTTGATGTTGGAAGTACCCTGGCTTTACTCAGATGCCAAAATAAACTTCAGATGAGAGGTGGTGCCTATGAGCACCAGCTCACTGCTGCTCTTTACTGACCAGGAGGTGGCAACTGCAGTACAAATACTGCAGTACAGTACCTGGAGATGAGAATCCAAATAGAAAAATACTACAACCCACATATTCCACACGTTGTGTTACTCCTTTTTTAATAGCACATCTCAGTAAGGCCTCCCTCCCATCAGAAAACACCCCTGTACTGCAGCACTGGCACTCAGCACCCCTCAGACCCAAGGCACCTTCTTTCTCCCTGTTTAGGCAGAACACTGCTTATCCCACAGACACTGCTGGCCACTGTTACAGGATTTGCCACAGCCATTACTATACCCCATCAAAAAAGAAGTACCAGTTACTGCTCTTCATTTGTTTTGCTCCTCAATATTGTCCCACTGCAGAAGCTAAACTGACAAGCAAGCCCTGGGCTGCAGGACACCTGGTGTCCATCATAGGCAACTGGAGAAGAGCTGGCATCACCTCTCTGATCTTGCCAGCTGATAGCCATAGAAACAAAAAGCTTGAAACTTGAGGAATCACCTCAGAGCTGCCTCAGTTGAACACCTGCTCCAGTCACTGATATGTTCTTTTTTGTTAGATGTAAATGGGTTAGGTCTAAATCACTTTACAATGAGGAATTGAGAGATCCCATCTCAATGTACATTCACCTCCTGTGAAACTGCTTCAGGAGGCAAGTGCTGCACTGCCCAGTGTGACTCAGTAAATGAAAAAAAAATGAAAAAAGCATTTTAAATAGTGTTTGCCTTGGTGGTTACTGGGAGGACACATCCTGGTAATACTTTACAACATGCAAAATATTGTCTGCTAATCAGAAAACATCTGTATTCGCTCACACAATATTCAAGTGGCACCCCAGAAAATGGTGGCAGTAAAAAGTCAGTCTCATCTCATCCCACTGGTAATAAATATTAATAAGATTTATTGACAGATATTTTTAAACTGCCATCATTACAGTTCTATCTTTAAGTATATTTCAGGGAATGAGGAAATTGTGGTATTTTGAGAAAAAAGGAAGAGGGGAAAGAACAAAAAAAAATTGTCCTTAGCAAGACCACTGTGGAACTACTCAAATGTGTGTAGGATCCCAGTATGCAAAGAGGGTGGTGAAACTATTAAAATATTCTCTGCAGCTATCCCTGCACAGGATCAGAATCTTCTCAGTGACAATTTCCACTGACTACAATAAATTAAATAAGACCCCAAAAAGACTGAAACTTTTGTCAGTCACGCCTGTCTCTCTCAATTCCTGTGGTAATTTCCAAAGGGAGAAGAAAATAAAATTCCACATAAAACACATATCAAAGTTGTCAGCTCCTGCTTGCCCGTTTTCACCTTGCACATTCTCTTCAAAATACCTCAACAGCAAGCAAAGAGCACTGCTTCTAACTTGTGATGCAGAATCAATGATAAGCAGAATTAGTACTGATAATTAATTAAAAAAAAACAACACAAAACCAAACACACACCCAAACAAAACCAAACAACAAAAAAACCACAACACAAACCAACCAAAACCATCCAATCAACAGCCTCATTCAGAGCCATAAAACCTGGCCAGGCTGTACCACAGGACACACCAAAATGATTTGTGTTCCCAGCCACACGGCACAGACTGTGCCAGTGGGAAGAGGAAGAAAAGAAGAATCAGGAGGGTGATACAGTAATCAAGATCACTTGGATCCAGTGTAAATATTACTATTTTAGCCTGAATTTTACAGGGTGTCACACTCCTCTTACCAGACTGAAAGGCTGAGCCTCATCCCCACCCACACAGGTTGCTGACACATCTCATTAGCCTGTTTTACATGTCAGAATGGACAGTTCCAACCTGCATAAATTCATCTGGCTTTGGAAAAACATTCCATTTCACATCCACAATCGTTACAGACAATTGCTGCCTTGGTGCATCCTTCTTCCTAAGCACCAGCATGATTAAAGAAGGCTCAGACAGGAGCCCTGTGGAGAAGGTGCACCACCAGGCTTTGCCTACTGTACTCAGACCAGTGCAACTCAAAAGAGGAAGAAGTCTTGACAAGGACATAATACAAACTGTTTGTAATCAGTATTTTGTTATTAAGGTGTCTTTTGTTACCAGTGTTCTCCATCTCTTCATGGAGATCTTGGAGCAGTGGCAGCTCCTGTCATTTTGAACCACATAAAAAAACCTCTAGGTGTTTGTTGAGACTGAAGAAAAGTTGCCTGCATCTAAATTACTGAAGGAACACTGAAGCTCCTGTATTTCACATCTCAGCTGTCTAATGTTTCAGTGCAGGAGAAACTCTGGTACAGAATTTGTATTTGGAGCTTATCCCCTTGACAGCTCCCACATACATGCAAAGCAACTGTGCCCGTCAGCAGTAAATATTGCTAGTGCTTCCAGTTCTACATGGTGCAGCTACTTGAGGGAAGCTGAGAGGCTTTGCTGCCATATCAAAAAATCATCCCTTCCTCCTGGAAAATAATTTTTGATGAGTATTCGCTAAAACTCTTTAGCCTCTGCAAAAAAAATAAACCAGAAATTGTTTCTCTGCACCTAGCATCTCACATTTTCTTTCTGTATGGGGAGAAAATCCCTTAGTTATAACCTGGACACAGCAGACAATCATCTCCCAATAATGAAGACAGTATCTTCATGAAGACTCTTCAACATTCATCAATTTCTTTTAGTACCACAGGTCACCAAATGCTGTTAACTTGGCCGTGCAGACCAGAAGAGATGGAGATGCTTTTTGCTTATTCTCAGTTTTTCATGCTAAAAGGGCACTGGGGAGCAATTGTTGCCTGCTTTGTATCCCTGTGTTAGAGCCCTGCTGGTCCCAGCTGGCTGTAAGAAGGAAGAAACTGACACAGTGCTTCTTTTCTTTGCATTCTGATGTAAACCAGCTCTAGAGCATCATCTTATACCCCCTGCAGAATGGCCTCGCCCAGCGTTCACTTCAGCAGATGGAGAGAGAGTCAGGTCTAGGCAATGCCTTCAGTGGGGTAGCAATGATCTTCCAAGCACCTTTGCAAACACCCATTCCTATCAGTCAGCCCTGATTCTTAGGCCTGTCATTGTAAGCACATCCTCTCCTCACAAAAGGTTCTCTGTCATCTGGTTTATACTTTAACTTTTCAGGAGGCACATGGCATAAATGAGAGAACAGATCAAGAAAGCCTTTGCACAACGTTTCCAACCCTAGGTCACCAGCTCTCACTTTCTTCAGCTTCTGAGAGGCCACTTAAGTGTCTTATTAGGCAAGAGCTTAAAATACAATGAACAGTCACCCTCAGCCTTCTTTATTGGAAATAAAAGCTAATTTTGAACATGCACCTGGAAAGATTATGAAGCATATACTTTGTTAAAGTGGCCTCATTTAATCAGATGTAATTTGCTAACCTACCATAACACAATTAAGTTCAATAATAGGCTCATATCTCTACCTTATCTGAGAAACTGATTCTCTTCCAGCTTAAGAGAAGAAGACAAGCTCACGCAGCAGTAACCCCAGGGATAGATGCTGTCAGAACAGCTTCCATGAGAACACACTTGTTTTGTATTTGAGGCAGGATTCACAAAATAATTGCTTTTGTTATTGTTGTTTTTCTTCAGTCTTGAGTTTTAAAACATTTCCTAAGGTTTCCTTTAAAATGCTTCCTGAAGTTCCGCTAATTTCTGACTGTTGAGAACTGTGATGACAGATGGAAGAGCAGAAAATAAAGTAAAAATCTTTCCTTCTTCCTGGATATAACTGGGCTACCGTGTTAAGTGTAGAGGCAGAACAATTGTGAAAGGCACAACATTTCACAAACAAACCAACCAACCCCCACCAAGACCAAAGTACACATAAATGCATTCTTAAAATTAATAACCTTGTACATTAAGGGATCTCAAGTAGTCCCACAGTGAACATACAAGACACACAAATACTATTTTCTGTACTCCTGTCAAACTCGATCGGCCATAAAGTTGAAACAGGAGTTCCATAAAATGCTTTCATTTAACTTGATTAGAAGGGATATTGAACAAAAATTAATTCCAGGAACATTTTTCTTCTCGAGGTATTTGCTCAGATATCACCTCAAAAAAAGGTTTAGATGATTTATAACAAGATTTGATTTAGCATCTTAGGCAGAAAATTGGGGAAGGGGGGAGCATGCCCTGAATTTTAATTACTCTGATTTCCACTGGTAAGTCTTCCCATGCCATTTTTTGAAGTGACAGGGTTTGCTGCATCAGGTGGATGTTACACAGCACAATTCCTGTCCTCTGAAGGAGGAGACTCTGTACATAAAGTGTGGTGGTGGAAGACAGAAGTGGCACAGCCACAGAGGAGTACTGCTCAATTACAGAGCAGGCAGCACTAAATCAGTAACTGTATTGCAGTAGGCACAAAAAAAAAAAAAGCAGTTATTCATATTTTAAATATGATTTCAGTCTCTTAAAAAAAGCACAATATGATTATTTTAGTTGACGTAAGTATTCCACAGAATTTCTGCAGTGAAGACATCTAAAAATACTTGTTGAAATACTGCTGATTGCCACCCCTTGGAAAAGAACCTTCTCCACAAGGCACACGGAGAAATGCTCAACCCTACATGCACACGCACACCCTGATGCTTGAAATATTAACCCAGGTTCCTCTCCTTTATCCAGGGTATCAGTTATTGCCGAGGTGAGCCAACAGCACTGACCAGGTCTCTGCTACTTCATTTCAGCAAGACCAGCCAATTTCCATTAGCAAAATGCTGATTTTGTCGAGTTTTTGGATCACCTCCATGTCAGCACATGACTTGTAGGAACAACAGACAGGCTGAGCTAAGGCACTCAACACAGAAGGGGGGCTCTGAAGCAAGGAAGGGGCAAACAAGGACTAAAATGACCCTGCTGGGAGCACACCCCACATCCATACAACTTCAACGTCCTGACAGCTCCTCACATGGAAACAATAAAGCTCCTCAGAGTTCCCAGTTGGGCTCTCACACCAGAAACCTGCTGCTCCAGTAGCACCACCACCACCCAGGTCCTGACACACCAGGTGAACTGAGCATCAGAGACACAACAGCTTCTTGAAGAGCTCCCCAGAGCAATGCTGCATCAGTCTGGATGGAGACAAAGAGCAACAGTGCCCAGTGAACCTTTGATGTTGCCTCAGATACACACACAAGACCACATGCCCTCCAACCAAGGTGCCCATCTCAGTGCCCACAGCTTCCCTCCTTTCCACAGCTGAGGACACGGGGGCCTGACCAGCTCTGTACTAGGATGCAGAGCTCCCAGGGAGAGGCTAAAAAGCCTGAGAAGTTTGAGGGGTAAAAAGCCCAGGGAAACGTGCTCTGTAAAGACCACTTGTGGATTATTTAGCTACTCACTTGTTTTCTGAGGTTTTGTTTGGTTTGTGCTTGGGCTTTGTTTGTTTCATTTTTATAGTTTGTTTTGAGAGTATTCACCATCAAGAAACTTCTGCACCAAATTAACTGAGCAGTTTTGTGTTACTACACAGCAAAATCACTACTAGTCAGTCCTGCTGGTGTTCATGGGGTTGAATAAAGACAAGTACCTCTCAGTGGAAGGAAACACCAGTTAAGCAATCACATACAGGTACATAAAATAAAAAAAAATGCACATGCATTTAATGTTTCTTATTCTTAAATCCCATATCAATATTATCATCCAATCTACAAATGCATTTGGGATGGATAGATGGACAGCTATTTGATATGCTATATATGAGTGTGGTTGCACGTGACACAAATACAATGAAATTAAATATCTCACGTTCAATATTACTCCGTGTCCAAATTATAGAGAACTACTGTCTACAGTGTGAATTTAAAATGCATTTGCATTCACCCAGGTGCAGTCAGAATCACACAATGTACATCAAATGTTCTGTGGAGCAACTGAATGGAAATATTTTCTAGAAACAGCAGAGGGGGATGTTAGCACAACTGGCTCTGAACCAGAATTTAACTGTATTTGTAATTGCCTTTTAACTCAAAGCCATACTAAACTCCTACATTAGCTAAAGATGCACCTTCATTTCATTACTGCACTGGCCATTCTTCTGGCGAGTTTGAAAGATTTATTTCATCTCTTCTTTATACTCAAGGAGCACTAAATTCAACACTGATTAACTGTTTTGACCATTTTTCCAAGTCTAAAGCAGAAAAGTTCCAGCAACTGGAATCCTGTTAAATTACTAGCTAAACTTGAGCAATATACAATGCAACATACTTCAGAAGGTAATCATTTACTTTAGGCACAAAATAGCTTTTTTATTTACACAGTGGAAATACAATAAAGAAAAGCACCAGTGGTAGGACTATTAACATCTAAATCTATCCAGCTTCAAAATGAAGATGGAAGAGATTAAATAGAAAATAGGAATAAACAAGAACAGTTAAATCAGTTTTCTAACTGGCATTAAAACCACCAGAGCAAAAACAGTATCAGTGTTTACCCGATATAGACAAGTCTGCACATTACAGCTCATGACACAACCTTCGTGCAGAAAGAAATGAGACAAATCTTTCAGTTTCTGACACAACCAGATTAAAACCTTTCTAAAGTTTCCTCATCTGTAAAAGCATCTGATATATTTTGACAACCATCGTCCATCCTGCTTTTGCGATTCCTCAGCTACACGGACTCCTGACATAAAGAAATACGACCGCAGATTTTAGTAATGATGGTATTTACCAAGAGGAAAGACTGAAAACCTAGCTTGTCACAGCTCAAAATACCTGCTCCCGTTTCAGCCACTATTTTAATGATGTCATATGTTTGCAAAGAACTTCCCATCAGGGATCAGCTCTACTAGTCGGAGGCAAGGCAGCAGTTCTGCAACAGACCTCCACCTCCCAGGCAAGGCTACAACACTTCTTCCCCAGAGCACACACAGCGTCCTCCTTTCCAAATGCTCGGTGAATTTCTGACCCTAGCAGCAGAGCCAGCTCTCCAACACCGCGCCAACCAAACCCCAATGTCCTACTTCAGGGCTCCGTACGCTACCCTCGGCTTAACGAGCTGTAAATCAAAGGTACAACAGGCACACCTGAAAGTTGTCTGAACGGTGCACTGGCCAAGGATAGAGCAGTGGCACGACAGCCTCACATGACTCCCATTCCCTCTCTTTTAGGGAACCGCAAAGTTACATTCCGATTAGCATAAACAATCTGTGTATCTCGAAAAGCGACCAAAAGCTCCCCGCCTTCTGCCACTACCGACCCCTGCGCGGGGGGCTTAGGGATCCGAGACCACCCGTCGGCCGCTGGCAGGGCTGGGGGCAGAGGGGCCAAGGCGCGATCGCTGCCCGTTCGCTGCGGGCGTTCGCGGCTCAGCCGTGCGGGCACACCCCGCAGAGGGACGGTACGGGTCGAGCCTCGACCCCCGCCGCCACGAATGGCTGCCCAGGGGCAGTGAGCCCCCACGCAGGGAAGTTTCGCGAAGTCACTTTAGAGCCTCCCCCCAAACCCAGCTCCGGCTCACGCCCCCCTGGCTCCAGCAGCCCAGCCCGCGGTGGAGCGGGCGGCGGAACCGCGGAGAAAAGTTAGTTGCTGCCGGCGGGAAAGCGGGGGGATGAGCCCGGCCCGGTGTGTCCCTCCCCGACCCGGTGTGTCCCCCTCGGCCCGGCCCCCGGGTGCCGGCCTCCAGCCGCCGCCACCCCGCGCGTCCCCCGCTCCTGCCGCGGCGGCGGAGCAAGATGGAAGGCGCGGAGCCTCCCGCCCGTCCCCCCGTGGGGCGGCTGCAGCCCTACCCCGGGGATGGAATGCGGGGTTGGGGAGGGGTAACACCCAGCAGTACGGTAGCCCCCCCACCCTGCCCTCCTTTCCTCGCGGTGTCCGCCGCCCCCGCTGCTCCGCACTCACCTCGCTCCGGCTCGGCTTGCAGGCAGATGGGGATGTTCTTCTTCCAGCCCGGCATGGCTCCGCGCTCCCCGCTCAGCGCTGCTGCGGAGGGGGGCGGCTCATGGCAGGGCGAGGAGGAGGCGGCGGCGGCAGCGACCCGCGCTCGGGGGGAAGTCGGCGGCTCCGGCGGGCAGCGGCGGAGGGGCGGCGGCCGCGCGGTGGGAGGGAGGGAGGACGGGGGGAGGGGAGGCGGCGGAGCTCCGCCAGCTTGGGGGACGGGAAGGAGGGAGGGAGAGCGCGGGGCGGGCTCGCCCGGTTCAGCCGGGGACAGGAGGGGGCTGGAGGGGGGGGAATTGCAGGAGGGGGGAGGTGCGGAGGGGCACCCGGCCCTTCCCGCCGCCGGCAGGTGGGACCGCCCGTGCCGCCGGCCGCACAATGGAGGGCCCCAGCTCCGGCACGGTGGGGCCAGGTGGGGCGGGACGGGACGGGGCGGGGGCCGCCGACGCTCAGCTGCCAGGTGCGAGGCCGGCGGAGCGAGCGCAGGCCGCGGGGAACCGCTCCATGCCCCTGCCGCGGGCGAAGAGAGGGCGGGGGGCGTGCGGCTGTGACACGTGTGTTAAAGGCCCCCGGGGCGTGAAACGAGCCCCTCCCGGGGCCGCCGTCTCCTCACTTAGGGAGCGATCTGAGTTTTAGCCCCTGCGGGCGCCCGCAATAGGGAGGAGTGGGGTTTGCTGCTGTGTGCGACCATCCCGCCCGGCCAGAGGATCCTGCTTGTCGGTTACAGCGTTGAAATGGACTCGTCCCCTCCCCTTCGCAATTCCCCATGTGTGCGAAAGCCACGAAAGGGTTAAAATACAGACAGGATCCCAAGGAATGGCCCTGGCAGCCCCTTGATCAAATAAAGCAGAATTTGCACCATAAAGAGCCCAGGATGGGGTTGTGACAGGTTGGATTTCTCTCCTTACTACAGACAATTCCTTAGGACCTTTTGACCAAAAGACCTCAATCTCCCCACTGGAATTGTTTCTGACACATCCATGTCCTAACAGCAGACTAATGGTGAGGTGATTAAATATTCCTTGTATTTTTTTTTACAGAAGAAAAAACACTATACCAATTCAAAGTGGCAGGTTTGAATGGTATTGTAAAATAATGGTAGTAATAAAAGTGAAGCTTATTTTTTTTCCCCAAGGCAGGTCAGGGGATGAACTGCAATATGAGCTTCCTCCTGCCCGGCAGTTCTGTGGTGATTATTTTTGCATCGCCTGTCATTTCCTCATATTGATAGAAATCATGTAATTTTACATGTTCAAACAACTACACGTGAACCCTTTGTTCAGATGAAGATTTAAGGGGTTTCCTGGATTTAATTTCTCCTGTAAATGTAATGACAGTTTCCTGACACAGCATTTTTCTGTGTTGACTTTGTGCCAGTATGTCAAGCAGAATGTGTCTTGATACGAACGAAAACCCCTTGATTCAAATCCCATTGATGAGAGCTGCTTTCCTTGATGGCACTTGGACCATCAACACTGCTGTGTGTGGCAGGGTCACTGAGCAGTACCAGTGTGATCCAAAGAAGGAGAATCCTGGATCACCTCACCCCCCAGGCTGTATTGATAATGACTGTTCTGACCCCGGTGCAGCACTTAGTCTTGTTAAACCTCATGAGGTTCACCTGGGCCCACTTCTCCAGCCTGTCCAGGTGCCTCTGGATGATATCCCAGCCCTCTAGTATATCAACCCCACCACTCAGCTGCTTGTCATCTGCCAAATTGCTGATAGTGCTCTTGATTCTGCTCTCTATATCACTGAGGAGAATATTAAACAGTATTTGTCTCAGTGCAGAGCCCTGAGGGTCACCATTTGTCACTGCTCTCCATCTGGACATTGAGCCATTCATTGACCAGCACCCTCTGGATGTGACCATCCAGCCAATTCCTTATCCACCGAACTGTCCACCCATCAAATCCATATCTCTCCAACTTGGTGAGGAGGACGTTGTGGGGGACTGTGTCAAAGGCCTTGCAGAAATCTTTGTAGATGACATCTACAGCTCTTCCCTGGGCCACTGGTGTGGTCACTCCACTGTAAAAAGCCACTAGGACTTGCCCTTAGTGAAGCCATGCTGGCTGTCTCTGATCATCAAGATCATCATAATTAGAGTTGCTTTTACTGGCAACATTCATGCTGCCCGTGAGAGAAGAGCTGATACCTGATCTAGAATAAAATCCAGTAGTGTGAAGAAACAAAAAAACATTTCACCAAGTTAGGAGTGTCAGACTGGGTTTGGGACAGCTTTAAGTTGTGTGACCACTGATATTTTTGTTTAATTATTTGAGTTACTAAATTTTGATTTCCTGCATCTTTGAACCACTGTCATGTTTCTTCAAGATGATATATCTTTATGTTAATATTCTCCTTCCTTTCATAGTCCCTTTACTGAAATGATGGTGGTTTTTTTAAATGACATTACTAAAGAAAAATGTGAGTGTGCATGTGAATTGCTAAGCATTATAAAATAAAGGTCTCCAGCCAGATTCTTTCTTTGCAGGACAAAGCTTCCAGAAGATCCCTTTGGAGGGTGCAGGCAGAGCAACCTCAGTGCCCAAGGCAGGTTCAGAGGAAAGAGAGGGGCACAAGTCTCTGGTGCTGCTGCTCAGCCCAGCAGGCACTCCCACAAGAGCTGCAAACTCTCTCTAGAGCTGCTGGGGAATAGAGAGCCAGGAAAAGGATCTCCAGGCAAGGAAGTGGTTTAGAAGCCAGAGAGCTACTTTTATAAAATTACTTTGGCATTAACTCTCCTAAGCCTCTGCTATTTCTTAAAAGAAACGTGGGCTTTCAAGTGCTGTGGAATGAAGGAAAACTTCAGGTGATTGTGTGCCATCCATGTCCTAAATCTTGCCCACTACCTCTGATGCCCAGCTGGTACTCCTGACCTTTCCATTATGAATGAAAAAAAACCCACAAACTTTGAGCCTTCACATTATAGTTTTGATCCTCCAGCTGACTTTTTTTGCCAGTCTTGGAGTTCTGCAAAATTGCAGAATAGAGCAGTAGATTGCCCTACTCTTCACTACACAATAAGCCATTTTCTAGCTATTTTTGTTGTTGTTGTTGTTTTTTGAGTGCTATCACTCTGAATGTGAATAAAAATTCCTTAGGTCTGACTGGGATTTTTCAAGGTCCTGCAGGAATCACAGAATCTCAGCTGCTGATCTGGATTTGCTCCAGAAAAGTGTTTCAAAATGAGGGCTAAATCCTATTTTTTCTTTTTTTTGCCTTTTCCTAAATATCACTGGCTTTTCAGGAATAAGTGTACTACATATTAAATAGCCCACAATACTGGCATCACTGAGTGGAATGTGTATGTTTCTCTCTGCCTTATACAAGACTTTACAAATAAATCCTTTTAAGCAATGACACTGTAATTCCCCATTCCTGTGCTACAGGAAAAGCTTGCATGGGTGCCTGGCTCGAGTTAATTTCATTGCATTCTCTTATTCACATGAGCTGCTTTACACTCAACTGCTCCTGCAGATGCCAATGCTAGCCATGGAAGAAAGCAGTCACCTGATTTCAATGTGCATTTTATGGTGAATATATCACACCAGCAGCATATAAACTTCCTGCCAGTTCTTTTCTGTCTACCCTGGAGAATTTCAAATGAAGTGTATCTTGATTTTCAAGGAAGCACCTTTTCTTCTTGTTACTGCAGTGTGGAGGTCATCTGAAGCATGTATAACACCCTAGAATTCATCAAAGCAAAAGAAGTCTAATATTCCCAAGGAACAATTTTATTCTGAGGTGTTCCAAAGAAGAGTTGCACTTTATTTTTATTTTTTATTTCCTCCTCTTATTTATTCCCTAACAGCTAGGTAGGAGAAATATGCAGATGATGGGGCTGAGTGTTCCATTCTGGAGGACTGGAATGTGTATCAGTAAGTGCATAATTGTTCCAACAATTTTTTCTCACATGAGTTGCATCAGCTGTGAGGTCTTTAAACTTCACTTTTTTGGCTCAGTAACTGACACTCACTATCCATGTTTGCATAAATGTTTGTGATTAAAAAGAGCCTTAAAAGGTGGGAAGAAGAATATCTCCTGCAAATAAAAATCAAAAATGTCCTAAAATAACTTTAAGAGTAAGATCTTACAACTCCTACAGGTCTTTCTGCCTTCAAGCCCTGGAAATCTCTGTAATGTTCTGAATCAAAGGAAAATGCTTGAGCCTTCCAAATTATTCTTGCTGGCTCTGTAGCATTTGCCTGTGCCACCTCAGAGGAAAGAAGGGTTGGTTCTGATCCTCTTAGATGGGCCAGTCAACAGTGATGTGCCTGAGACTGAGGTGTTCCTGCTGTGGGTTACATAGATGTGTATGGGTCACATGAAAATGTGATGTGATTTCATTAGAAAAGTGATACCAATCTTGCCAGAGCTGAGAACCAGGCAGAGCAGAGAGGCACTCTACACAGCATTATCTTCCCTGCACACTGCTCTTTTCTTTTCTCCTTCTTATTTTCATTTTATTAAAGGTGCCTTATCTTGAAAGCTATTTGTCACATTGCTGAACACCACATCAAAAAGTTCATAGAGGAGACATAAGGAGGGTACCAGCAATTAAATTTTTAGATGCATTTTAGCACTTTTCTTAAAGGATAAGAGAAAAATAGTAGGATATCCTGCCACAAAGCAGTAGCCATTTATTGTCAGCCTCACTGGGGAGCACCCACTTTAGGATGGTGCAGAAGAGATGGTCCCTTTGTTTGTGGTCCTATGGATCTCTCACCTTGGCACAGTGGTGGATGTCAGCAGGGGAGGAGGATGCCAGAGCCTGCCCATGGAAATGAGCCCTTCAGGAAGTTAAGACTCCGGTTACCTGGACTGATGTTCCCAATCTGGTTTAGGAATCAGGTGAAACATGAGCACTGTTAGTTTAGGGAAGTTGGCAGCAATTCCACATACGCTTGGTATCAGCAATCTAGGTGCCCAAGTAATTTTAGATGAACACTTTGGTAGCTACAACCTTTCAAACAGCCAAAAGGGAAGCTGGGAGCTTTATGGATCGTGTTTGTGGGTTTAGGAACCTGTGTTCTACCTGCTGCCCCTCTCTGTGTCCTCGGGACTTTGGATTTTGCCATCTAATTATTTTCTCCATTTCCCTTAGAAGACAACATTTTAAAGGCTCTATTTCAGATCCTTGAACCACAGCAAACAAGCTCAGAGTTAGCAGAAGATGATCTGTAGACTCCTGGTCATGCCAGCACCCCTGTGCCAAACAGACTGGACAAATCCCACTGGACAGCAGACTGGGGTTACTTATTTTCCTCTTTTCTTACCTACCCAAACCCAAAGAGACACCATTTCTCAGTGTGCTGAGGCTTTAAGCTCTGGACTCATCTATAAACCCAAGTTCCAAATGTTCTTTTTCATGTGCTGCTAAAATAAAATAGTCCAATTAGTGCTTCTAACTGTTTTGTTTGCACAAAAATAAGTTTTGTAAATCAGTGGCAGAGGGCTGCCCAATTACCAATGTAATGAAAAAAGCAAATTACACAAATATTAAAGAGTCTAACATATTGCTGCCTTTTTGTGCTGATATTGGAGTATAAATAAAGTTGGAGCATTTACTAGAAAAAGACTTTAACAATTGGAATGACTTAAAACTTGCAGCTTGGCAAAGATGTCTTGATAAGTAAGCAGCTGGGACAAATATAAGGGAAAACACTCCAAAGTATATGAAATACCTAATTATTTTTGATGCAATTTAACCCCTTAATCAATATAACTATTGCTAACGTGCCCAGATTACTGGCAATACTTAAACTCCATTAATTACCCTCACATAGTGACATTTGCAGGCATTCCTGTCACTGGTGGTGTTCCAGTACCTTCCCAGTAAAAATTATTATTCCTGTGGTTAAACTGGACCCAGCACTCCAGGTGTGTCTCACCAGGGCTGAGCAGAGGGAAGGATTCCTGCTGGCAATGCTCTGCCAGATGCAGCCCAGGAGGCTGTTTGCCTTCTTTGCCACAAGGGCACATTGCTGCCCCATGGTCAACTTGGTGCCCACCAGGACCACTTTTCTACCAAGCTGAGTTTTCCAGGGAGGATGTAAAGCTTGCAGCAGAAATGGAGTTCAGTTTTGGGAACAACCCAGGGGATTAAAAGCTCAGGATCAGCCTAAAATATGGGCTGTGAGGCATCCAGGGGTGAGGATGGCTTAGGAAAAAGACTGAAGACCTGGAGGAATCAAATCTAGACCCTGGTAACTGCCATTCATTGTGTTTATTGATGCAGGCATTACAAGGAATGATTTCTGATTTCATTGTGACCACTGAGATTGTTCTTGTTGAGGATACTGCACATAGTGAAATAGTATTTTGTTTCAGTTATGGGGATGGGTCATGGATTTCTTCCTTCTCCCTTGGTCTTCTGTGATCCAAGGCAAATTCCACAGGAAAAAATGACACATCATTGTCAATCTCTCCTTAAAAAGATAAGGATTACAGGTAATCCAAGTAGTGAACTTCACAAAGATATTCCCTGTGTTGTGCCTTTCATGCATATTTCATTTTGGTGCTTGTCTGTGTTGAACTCTGATAAATGTATTTACTTACTTTTTCTGGCACGGGACCTGCAGCCATGAATACTATTAATGAGACTCAGCACTCTTTGGGAAGCCCATTACTGGGAAGGCAGCTGCTATTTCAGGCACATTAGTTATACCCATTATCCACACACAAGCCACAGGATTGATTGTCTCATGCATCCTTGCTAGCCCAGAAATAATCCCTTGCCAGTACTGACCCAGGCATGAACTTAGAGCAATTAGGGGTCACCAGCTCTATGGGACAAGAGTTTCCACTGCAGGGCATAAGTGTCCCACTCCTGGGAGATTTCCACTGCAGAGACTAAGTGTCCCGCTCCTGGAGGCTTAGAGCAAGCTCATGAAATGTATGTGCCTCCTGGGATGCCACTGGAGCCACTGCTTGTCACCTCAGGTGTCCATGCTGATATGATCCTGCCCTTCATGAATACACCTTACACTTGAAGAGATAATCTGTGCAGGATCCAGCATCTCAGAGCACTGTGGCATGAGCTCTTGGCAAGCTTAAAGGGCATCTGGAGTGTACAGCATCAAGGTGGAGGGAAGGAAAACAACCAGTGTGCAGCCTCAGGAGAGCCTGAAGAAAGGCTCCAGTTGAGTTAAAGCCATTAACACTTTACAAAGACAGGAAAGATGGATTCAATTTACACAATAATCTAAGAAATTCCTAAAATGGATGCAGCTTTTGAGACACTGCCCTTGCCAGCATCCCTGACACCCAGTGTGTGGAAGGGCAGCCTGAGGGAGGAACAGCCCTCTTGCACCAGGGGTGGGAAAGGTTGATGTTGTGCCAGCAGAAGCAGCTGAGGTGGAACATGACAGCATACAGAATTTAGATGTGGTCCAAGTGCATTTTGAGAACAGGACCTCAGCTGCCTGGGTGTATTTAGTATTTGCAAGTTTTCCTCCTGATCTTAAAGGAAGATTTTTTTCTTTCCTATTTACTTCAATAAACAGCCACAGAGCTGATGCTCAGCTTAGGGTGCCTATCAGGAAAATGCTGGTCACACTTGTTCATTCTTTTGCAATGTTAGATCAATTTTAGTCTTTTAAGGAAATCCAATATCATTAATGCAAATTTATGTGGATTTTACTATTATCTGCGTCTCCTACAACATACAGAACATTGAGCTGATCAGACAGAAGCTTTTTCTTATGATATTTGAGATAATGTAATCATCTTACAGAATGTGTTTGTAACCCTTGCACCAGTCAAAGAAGAAAACCTGCAATTAAACTTTACAGCAGCAAACTGCTACAGAAATTGTTTAAATCATTCAAAGAACATTAAGATTGGAGACGTATAATATGATAAGCATTTTATCCTGAGTTTTCTACAAAGAAGACATACTATTTAGGGTTAATTACTACTATTATCCCATGCTAACAGCCCAGATCCAGAAAGGATGTATGATAATCTGTAAGTGTAATGATATGGTTCTTTCCACCAACAGAGTGAAGAGATCTCTCCTGGATGAAGAAATCCTCACAGTGACATTGAGAAATTCATACTCACTTTAAAACAAGAAGGAGAAGCTGTGGTATAGAATAAACTGATACCAGATACCCATATCTGTGTCTATTATGTACATTTCTCCTTTTGGACCATGGTAGGGTGTAGTTTCTGGTTAATAAACACAATCTATCCATAAATATGTTTGTTCTCAATCTAGACACCAGTACACACCTCACCTTAACCATCCTGTATAAAGTAGTATCACTCCAGAGCTAAAACTAGCAGCATATTTCAAATTTAAAGTCTCACTACTAATAGGAAATACTGCTGGTTTATTGTTTGTTGTTTGTTTGTTTTCTTTCTGAGACTTCGAAAGTGCAAAAAAAGGTGACAAAAATATTTATTTCCTTTAGAAAATGAATTAGACCATTTTATTTGTGTACATTTTCCTGTTCCCTTATAATATGCAAGTTGAATAAAGATTTATAGGAAACAGTTGGCAATAAGAATTTGAGTAGAGGATTTTATTTCCTAATAAAAGCCACAAAGATTCCGTGTCTTGGTTATATATGAAAAAGACTTGCATGCATTATTTCCCTTAAATTTGATTGGCTTCCATTTAGTTGATGATCTGATGATCAAACCTGTCTGGAATGTTTAGATGCTTCTTTTTAATTGATATGTTCAATTGTTAGCACAAACATTTTTGATCAGCAATCACTGTAGTAATTTTCATTTGCATAGGATACCCAAAGCAGTTCACAAACTACTGGTAAATCTGTTTTTATAGTTTCTAAAAGTTAAAAATAGTAAATTTTACATTGAAAGGGAATAAATTGAACCTGTCAGGTTGTTTTTTTAAACTACTGATGGGAAAACAAATTTAGAACTAAAATTAGTTGTTACCATGACACAGTCAAAATGTTTAGGGGAAAAAAAATACCACCAACATTAAAGCAGCAGTGTGTTTGTGAAAAAATAGAACTGCTGGGGAACTTCTTGATTGTATCTCAGTGGAGATCAAGTCCTGGAAGAAGCCAGGTGGTCTCAGTTCCCTTGGAAAAAAGAGCGGGAGGAGGTTACTGAGCCTGCTGCTGAACAGAGTCTTTAGTGCTGGAGACCTTATTAAGGGTTGGTCTAGGAAATGAAGAAATGCAGAATAATGATAATCAAGCAACATATGCCTGTCAGAGAAAAGGGCACCTCTGTGGTAGCCAGTGCAAAGATGCCACTTTGAACCTTCTCTCATAAAATATAATCAGCAGACTGGTATCAAATAATATCTTAACAAAGCTCCCTAGCCAGTAATTTCCACTGTGATGCAACTGGAGGGTAGCATGATATTATGCTACTTTGAAAGAGCTTTTTATTTTCCAGCCTATTCATTGCTTTCTCTGCTACAAGGTGCAAAAAATACCAGAAACTCTCTCAAAACCTTTGTAGCAATAAAGACTGACTAAAAAAATTCACAAAACCCAAAACCAACCAAACAAAAAACCCCAGCAAATCATTTGATGCCCATTTGTGACCCACAGAGACATCAAAACAGTGCGATGGCAACTCTGCTCTGGGCAGAGCTCCCCTGGAGCCCTGTGTCCAGCTCTGGAGCCCTCAGCACAGGAGGGACATGGAGCTGATGGAGCAGGGCCAGAGGAGGCCACGAAGATGCTCAGCGGGCTGTGATACCTCTGCTGCCAGGAAGAAATCAGTGGAAGTTGCTCTTAACAGAGTGAGATACCAGGTAAGCACCTCCCTGCTGTGACTGGCTGTGGCAAGCAGGGGGGACACCAAACGTAGCCCAGGTCTGGGAAGGAAGGAGCTGACTCTTGCACCAGGACAATATGACAGTGATTCATTTCACACAAGATCTAAAGCCACAGAAAAGTCTGCAGTGCTCATAAGGGAATTACTGTTCTCACTGCCTCTCCCCAGCAGATCTCTGCCAATGATATTTGGACATCAAGTTTCAAACACGAGCGTCTCAGTTCAACTCCTGCACACCAGCTACTGCACCTAGACATTTATGGAGCAGTTGTGGTCAGTGAGTAAATAATCACTGTCTGCACTTAAATAGAGAAGGTTTGCAAAGGGTTCTGCTGCCCTTGTTTAAAAGCAGAGCACACAAGCAGGCTATAAATTTTCCGAGCCTTTGCCAAGCTGAAGTTCTTGGGTTTGCTTTACCGTGACTGAAACAATAAACCTGTAAGGTGCTGCTGTAAAAACCCTGGTTGCAATTGCAGAGGAACTGTAACTGCACAAAAGGCAAAAAATAAGCAGTCTACTGTGATAAAGCAAGTTCAGTATAGTAAGGGTCCGGAGTACATCTTACTCTATGAGCTGCCTCTCTCCTGAAGGCAAAGGTATTCCTCACAGGAGGGGAGGCTTCAAGGTACGGAAGACACTGGGGAGACATCAAGGAAGCAAATTCCTGAGGGATCCATGCCTTAGAGTTTACTAAAGGAAAGAATTTCTAGAGTCCAGAGGAGGTTTTATGGCATTTCTTCTAGCCCAGAAGGTCTCTGGTGGACTGAGAGCAGGCCTGAAGGAAAAATCTCACAGTGCAAAAATGCACTTGGCAGGCAAATGAGGGAGACTGTTTACAAACCCCTGCACCAACATTTTCTCTTAGTCAACAGATTGATGGTTGAAAAGAAAAGTTTACAGCTGCAGTTTCTGTTGAAACAAAATGCTACATTTATAAGCTGGAAGTTATTTTGGTGCATTTGGATGGTCTCTTTCAGAGGAGATGAAGATGGATTCACTTCGGACTTCTGGACACTTTGTAGTCCTATTATAAATAACAAAGATGCCCCAGCATTCTGTAGAAAGTGGTCTAACTATTGAAACACAGAACAAAATTACATTAGAAAATAAGATCTATATGTAAAACATCTTGAAAGACTATTGTTGCTGGAATTTTAGTTCTGGAGGTTTGATTTTCACACTTTAGTGCAGCTTCTTCCAGCCTATTTCATTCCTATTGCCAAACATGCAAATCTTGTCTGGCCTCTGAAAAAGCAAAACAAGAAGGTTGTATTAAAATTCTAATAGATGATGAATTATAAGCCCAAAGTGGTTACAATTTGTTTGTGGATAGGTATATAATGTCACTGAACAGCTGTAAGCCAAGAAGAATGATAATTTTCCTAAGTCAGTGCATGAATATACAGTATGTTTCTCCACAGACTGCTGAAATACCAAGAGTACATAATCACATTGGGGAAAATAAATCTTACTCGCATGCTCTATATAAACTGTTGACTTGCTTTTCTCCCTGCCAGAAAATTTTAGGAAAAGAGAGCAATAAAGAACAATCACTGGGAAATTATTTTGCATTTTGCAAAGTGGCAACAAACACCTTTCTCCTGCATTGCTTGAACAACTGGAAGCATCCATAAAAAACCCCTTGAATATTTATTGACTGCATTTCACCTTTTTCATAACAAGCACGTTCTACATATTAGGCCTATTTATTCTACAAATAGAATTGAAATATATGAAAGATACATAAATGATTACAACACAAGTGAATTTTCTGTGTTATTTAAAGTATACTGAGCTTCTCCTTAATTAACAATAGGCTGCATGTCAGGAATGTAGAGTTCAGATGTTTCAGAGCCAGCCTGTATTCATGTGTGAGCTTGTCCTGCAATGCTTGAATATATACAGTACTTTTCTATAGAAAAATGTGTTAATTCCACACGCAAAACAAAGTTAATGTCTTTCATCGGAAAGGACAAAGGCACGTGGTTAAGAATCACCTCTCAATAATTATGGAAATAACTTTGAAAAGTAAGTGAAAAGGGGCTATTTTTGAGTGCTGAAAAAGTGAGAGTATTCAGGAGTATAACATTGTAATTCTGCCCTACCCCTTCTTCTCCTCCTCCTTTCTTCCATACTTCTCTCCAAGGATTCACTTCCCCATCCATGTCCACCTCTGTCCCCTCAGCCTTTCCTGTCCCAGGGACCAGGGTCCTTCTCCTCATTGCTGACAGCCCTTGGCTGTCGGGGTGCTGGCAAAAGGCACCTCATGAGATGAGAAGGAGGGAGGAGGAGGCAGACAGAGCTGGGGGATGCTACTGCAGTCTTTCCAGTCTTAGCACACAAACCCCTCCCTTCTCCATATGATTGGCTCTGATTCTAAGAGCAGTGCTGGTGGACTTGGAGACACTGGTGTTGGGTGCCCACGTAGTGCAGCATTTGGTGAAGGTTTCATTGTGCACAGGCCTTCACCATGACCAGAAACTGTGGTTTGCTTTCTGTAGAAGCAGCCAGAAGCAAATGAAGGCCCCCAAGAAGCTGCCCTGCAGCCCTCCACAGCTGTAATACACGAGCAACATGATCTGTCATAAATTCCTGTACATCAAAGCAATATTAGCACTGGGGATCTGCATATTTTTTCCTTTGGAAAGGATTTCAGAAGGCTCCATATGGCTTGGATTTGTTAAAGCACAACCTCTGCTCCTTGCTCTTGTGCAGGTGTACACACTGGTGTAAATTAAACACAAGTTAAATGGAATGCTGCTGAATTAAAGTTTGCAGGCAGGGAATTATGCAATAGAGAGTGAAAGGAAAATGTGTTTGTAAAGAAAAAAGAAAATGTGTGGAATCTTTTTAGGTTAAGTGCTGTTTAATCATTCTCATAACACATACTCCTCTACAACAGGTTCACTTCCAGACAGCTTGATTGGCAGTTTTTTACTTACCCATACTGAGACCATGGGAATGCTTTTGGATTAATATTCCATCAAGGCATCCGACTACTGTCTTCACTGCTGACTGGCATCTTCATTTTAGTACTCAGAACATAAGAAAATACGGGTGAAAATGTTTCAAATCTGAGAAAGAGCTCTTAATAAACACCTCCTAAAATGTTTACATTAATGAGCATACCGTATAATGCTTTGAAAATAGAACCTGACTTGTTTTACTGTTGGTTATGGTTTCTTTTTGTCTCCCAGTTTCAATTCACAATAACTCTGTGAGTAAGGCAAGCCCTTAATTCACATACACAGCCAGTGGACAGTTGTCTGAATAGCAAAGATATGAATTTGCCTCTGAGGTTGCTTCTTTCAGAAGCTGTATCACATCTGGTACAGGCAACATGATTTGCCCCTCCTAAGGCAGAAAATGAATGCTCAGAATATATGGATGTCTCTTGGCTAAGAGCCACACTTTCAATTTGTCAGGCATCCTTTTCACTAATGGGTTAACCCTTACAGACAGTTATTGTTCACTCTGCTTCTGCTGGAATACATTTAAGATAAAATATTTATACCAGTCCATTGGAATGAGTATTGAAAAGGTGAGATTGTTCGAAATAATGGTCTAAAAGAGGAGTGAAAATGAGAACCCAAAATAGGCTAATAAAATCCTTCTCAAAAATGCAGATATCCAAGTGAAAAAAAAAAAAAGATGATTTTTTTTTATATCTGACACCGATATGGAGGAAGTTTTAGCATCACTGGTCAGCTACAAGCTAGAACATGTTGGCAAGTGCAAAGTGACTCATGAGAGTCTACATGGATATAAAAGGGTAGACAGTGGTTAGCAAAATGGATTTCCTAAGGAGGAGACACAGAAGAAATTAATGACTGAATGCAGACAGTTTGGCTCTCATTGTCTTCCTCCAGAGCTCATATATATATATATATATGTATACAGTTTAAAAGATGAAGTGACTTTTAGCCTGAGTAATATTGCTGGAAAAGGGATTCGGAGGAACACTTGACATTTTTACACGTAATTACTGAGAGGAACAGGACAGACTCTCAGAGATGGGGCTGCACTCTCCTGCAATAAGGAAACACTCAATGGTGAGTGATATAAAAGTCTGAAGATAGATTAAAAATACTCAGAATGGCCACCTTGCCATGTAAAAGACAATCAGATCTAACTGTTGGTATGGTCTCCATTACCTACCAGGGACTGCACACATGCCCAGAGCTGCTCCTTCAATTCACTTGAGTAAGAACAGTTTCTGTTGTAAAGTAAAACTGGCAAAAGTCTTCAGCTGGAGTAAAACAGCACTCCACTGGCTGTGTGATGGGAATCATTTCCAGTCATGGGGCATTCACAGCTTCTCTGGGCAACCTGCTCCAGTGTCTCACCACCACTAAACAGGGATTCAACATATTGAATCTACAGTGCCTTGTACTGTTAGTGTTTTCCATTTTACTGTGTGTCTCCAAAACCAGAAAGCTGTTCTGACCTTTTCTCCTTTGAGAAAAGTTAGTTGAGAAGGGAGAAGCCAGCAAAAGGCCTTCCAAAGACAAAACAAGGACTACACAGCAGATGGACAGGCAGACAGAATACCTGCATGTGGTTTAGGCAAGATCTGCTCTTTTCAAACTCTTAGTGCTTCCCAAAACACATGTATCAATCTCCTAACTAAGTGAAATCATGTGACTAATGCAAAATCTAGGCAGTTGTTTACAAATAAACCTATGCACTTGCCAGAGCAATAGCTGCACTAGGTGGAAACACTGGAATAAGATCTTCTAAGCCACTTTAATAACATCTCCAAAACAAAAGCATTAACCTAAGGAGTAGCCATATGTTAACCAACACTCCTCTGTCTCCTTCCAAAACCAAAAACCTGAAAGATTCAACAAGAGTGGGGGTTTGATCTCCTTCCTTTCCATGCTGGTTAGATTTTGGATGATTTTATCATCTAACTGGAAAGAAAAGAACTGAACAGTGGGAGAGAGAATGGTAGAAAAGCAGTAGTGTGTTTAATATAAGGTAAAATAATTCAGTTGATAGCAGTTATTGTGTAAAGCCTCAAGCTGTGACATAATCAGCTATAGCAAGCAAAGCAGGATTGGACTTCATTGGTACTTAAGGGGGAAATCCCATATGCTACTGGAAACACAGTTGGAGATTCAATAGGTGTCTGTTCTGAGGGGAACAGATCACAGCAAAGCTTCAGAAGACACTTGCATATATTTTCTACCAATTAGCATAATATTTTAATCTCAGAAAAGGTATTTATGTGCTTCCCATCCACTACACCACTGCAATGTCATAGGAATATAGTCTTTTTCACACCTAATCTTAAAGTTTCTATAGCATTTTTGAGATATTAAATAGCAGTTGTATTTTATGTCAGAAGTGGTTCTGACTTTAGGGCTGGGCAAAGCAACTCTCACGTAACTGCCATGAGCTTTTACACACTTAACACACTTTAGTAGTGTGATTTCAACTAGCTGAGACTCCTGTGAGACAGCACCAAGATTTTATCCAGAGTTTCTGCCATCAGGATGAAACTCTCCTAAGCAGACACTGAACAGCTGGGCCATGTATCAATAAATCACACGTAAAATCTGTATTCTTTTGGCTGGCAAATGAGCTGCATGGGAATGGTTTTCACTCTCAGATTGTAACATCCTTCAGGAACCAGTTCAATAAAGTCTTTATGAACATATATAATTTTATTGCTATTAGAACAATACGAATGACCAGTTAGTGAAGTAAGTATAATTAGAGACACCCAGACATCATGGAAGAACATTTTGTGGGAACATAGACTAAAAGTCTTGGCTCTCCTATTGAGCATAATGCATTGTTACACTGGAGAAGAGGTAATAATTCATTTTACATACTGGAGATAATGTTCTGGAGGGGGAATAAATGGACCACATCAGTTAAGTCTGTTACACAATGTAAGGAATTTTAAAAGCCACATGTCTTTGCTGAGAGATAAAGCCCTCCTGGAAACTGTGCTACATCAGTTAACAATAGAAGGAGAAATCTGGACGTAGCATATAAAAAAAAAATATTTAAAGCACTGAGGAAATATATTGTATAGTTAAGAGTGAATGTGATTTCTTCAGACTTTTGTGTATCCAGACATTAGAGTGGAAGCAAACATCTGTGTCTGAGAACCAGAGAATATGTTAAAGTTTGTGTAGTTTGGCATCAGAGCAATGAAGTCTGTCTTGAATATATGAATTATCAAATCAAGTATTGCAGTAGCCTGTGCCCTCTCTGTGTACATTTGCCCATGTCCTGTGTAGATTCAGCTATTTTAAGGCCTGATACTATTCCAACACGTTTCTCAGGGTGCTCTAAATCTGCACATCTCATAACCACACTCCTTGACTGCATATTTCCAGTCTCCCCATTGAATTCAGTGTCTTCTTGTGGCACCTGCTCCAGGAACTCTGCAGAGGCTGAGGGTGCATCCCCAGTGTGCTATAAGGTGGTTGAAGTGGAGGCCCTGTGATGAGTCTCATGGGGAATTTCAGCTCCAGATTATGAAACCTAAAGGTAGATGCCTGTATAAGTGTCCAGAGGTGAGCCATATATCTAAGCTGACATGATAGCCAGTGGAGTTAAGAGACCCATGAGAAGGAATTTCAAGTCCTTTCAGAGCAGATGGTTGGGAAGCCACTCTGTACAAGTGGCTGGTGCTAAGACACAGCAGTATTTCCCTCCTGGGCTTCCAGTGCTGCCCTGGGAGGACTTGGGTGTCCTGTGGATCCTTCTCATACCCACCATCATGGCATGGACACTTCAATTATGCCTCAGATTGCTAGGTTACTTCAGTGTGGGCATCTCCAGCTTCCTCATGCGGGAAATGCTCACCAGGCTCCTGCACTGACTACCTCTCCACCTGAACTTGAAATCCACATCTCAATATCCAAGTGTAGACACACACATTTAGGTTTTTAATTCTGAAGTGAATAATATCCTCAGTGACTTCGGCACAAAATGAATAAATAAATAAATAAACAAAACATCAAGTGCACAAATCCTGAATCTCTTCTCTAGGAAAGTCCCCAGTACAGGAAAGGTGCCTGGAGTTCCTGAACTGAACAAATGTGACAACTATTTCCCCAAAAGATAACTGCAGGGTTTAGCTGCTAAGTTGTTTTAAATCCACAAGATATTGGGGAATAAACACTTATTTTTCTTTCTCCCTCTTCACCCAGAAGATGTGGTACAACCAGGACCTGAAAATAGAGTTGGAGCTGGAAAGGGTTTGGGGCAGCAGGAGAAACTGTCAGTGATGTGATGGCTGGGTGAGAAAATGCCTCAGAGCTGAAATGTCTATGAACTGGAGGCTACAATGAGGGGAAAAGATTCACAGAAAGTACAGGCATTGTCAGCATGCTTCTTCCTCCTCCCCATCCTTTGAAGCCAGCCAATATTGTGGAAAGCAGCCAGAGCAGAAAAGGCAGCAGTCTGTGTTTATGAGCTTAACAAGCAAGCATAAGACTTTGGGATTAATTTAAGAGAGTGGTGGGGGGATAAAAAAAATGTGCCAACGCAGCTCTCAACTACTTCACAGCATCATTTTTTTCCCCAGAACCTGGTTTATCTTTCTACTTGGTGTGTAAATAAAGATATCAGCAAAATACAGAGCTTTACAAAATAGAGGCATGAGGATATCATGGCCACTATCATCCTTTTCTCATACTATTGGGAAGCAGATAATATATTCCCAGGCAATGCTGCTTTTTCTCCCATCAGTCTCTGAGGAGATAAGAGAATTCCTTCCATTTGGTACAAAGAATTCCACAAAGGTCTAAAAATGACAACAGTGGATATGGTGGGTTTTTTCCCTTTCCAGCATAAAGGTTTGTTATATTAACTACAAGACTTGTGTAGATTTGGGTGAGGTTTTGCTGGAACACAATCACACCAGAAGTCTGGATGGAAGAAAGGGAATTTTGTCCTCAAAAATCTGTCCTCAAGGCAGAAGAACTTCTGCATTTGAGCAGTAGTACATCTCCTGAAACTCAATGCTGCCATTTCATGTTTTCCTTTAAACTATTGGGAATTCCTTAGTAAAAATGCACAGAAGAACTGGCCATCTGGGCAAACAAAACCAAATGTGCACAACATTGGAAGAAGTATTAAAAAATACTGGAAAAGTCATTGGATTAGAAGTCACAGAGAAGGGGGATTCAGTATCTACTAAGGAAGAAGCTCAGAGGTTTTTTAAGTGGTCAGTAGCTCAAGAATCTTTATTTATCAAGAAATTTAGGCTTTAGAAACACATCCTTGATTTCCTGAAACAGATTCCTGTATGAAAAGGCATTCTGTATAATGCCACACTTCCAGAAGGCAGAAGTGGAAATGACAAAAGATGATAGCATTTAATTGAACTTTATTAGGATGCAAATAGCCAATAGATTGAATGCTATATTTATTTATGCTTTATATATTTATCTCCAGCTTCTTTCATATTCAGTGGAGACATTTACAATTAATTACTGTCTTTTACCATGAGAAAATCTCTTTGTCTTTACAAAATGAAAAGAACTCACTTAATATTCAATTATTAAAATATATTATAATGCTTCCAAAACTTGTATTTTTCATTTTTATTTATTTTTTTAAAGGATAATATTTTTATTTTCAAGAAGGTCTGGGATCCACAAAGACCCATGGTATTTGTGATATTTTGGATAAAATGTGGAGAGTTAAGCCAAGGGTGGGTGCTATCTTGACTTCTGGGTCATTTGCAAACTTCTTGAGGAAGAAGAAAAAGAATAATGTAAAGACTAGTCAGGTGTGGGGACATATATTCTCCAAAAGTCATGTCATGTATCATACACATGCACAATTCCAACAGCTTTTCCAGTAATTGATGGTAGGTTCTATATTAATGCAGAATAATGGTATATTATGATGGAAACCATTTCTCATTTGATTACCATTCAGTTCTGATGAGATGAAGGGAACTTTGAAATGTCCTTACAGTTAAGATATTACCTAGAATCCCATCCAAGGATCTATTTTATATTTAGCTCAGTGTTGCTTTGCTCTTTTTTTGTCTTTGCCTTTATGTTCCTCCAACAGTAATTTTCCTATTGTCTTCTTACTAATGAGGAATGAATTAGGCCAGATAAAATCAAATTAATTGTAAAAGGAAGAAGTGAAAATGCAATTCTCAGGGTAGATCAGTTCTACTGCATTTTTCTATTATTAGTTCAGGGTGTTTCACCTGATAGTCATTTGTAGGCATTCCCATGCAAAATCACCAGTAAAACACACTGACTTAGTGGGTCACTGATATAAAACTCACCAGGGTGAACTTCTGGCTCCTGTACCCTTCAGAGAGCTATTTACAGAATAGCAGAGTGAGTGCAGATGCTGTCATTCTGATATACACTTCTTTTACATGGATATTAATAGCTGATAAAAATCAAGCTTCAGAGCTTAAACTACCTACCAAAATAGATGTCTAGTGATGCTGATCCTTTCCCTGGTTATCTTAGGGTGAGAAAACACAGTATTCAGCTTCCACCACTTGATCGATCCACCTTGGAAAATCTGAGTCAAGATTCACCTTATCAACTAAATGATCAGAGGGCAAATTGAGCCAACAGCTTGATCAGTCATTCTGCAAGCTTAAGGGAGTGCATTGCAGCATAGGTTTTGTCCATTGCATCTGTAAGTAAAATATATAAGCTAAGACCCTGGAGGAAAAGACCTCTGGGAGAGCTACCTTCAGAAAGAATCATATTCAGATATCAAGTGACCAACAGGAAGAGAGGGTAAAGTATGAAATCTGTTCAAGGAGAAACAAAATGCAGTAGTCCTGTAATCACTTTTTGTCATAAAAGGAGCCCTTTTTGGGGGGGTTTGTTTTGCTAAGATTATAAACTCACAGACGAAAAAAGAAAACAAAAGAAAAAAAGAATTAAAAAAAAAGATGAGGACTCTATAAACAAATCATAACTTAGCAAGGAAAAAAAATCACATTATTAGCAGGAGTTAATTGAATATCCATTGTCAATTCAAGGATTTTATCTTACTGTACCTTTGTGTTCTGACAAAAGATGGCTAGCCTAGAACCCATGCAGTGGTCTGTGGGGATCCTTCACCCTGAACTCTCTCTGCTTCCAACACCAGCCACTGGTCACTAGTGGAGAAGGACCCCTAGCCCCTGAAGACCACCCTGTGCCCTGTATGGGATGAGCTGGGTGCTCTCAGCCCAGTACCTGCGTAAAAACCACTATGTTTTTGATGTCAGTCACAAACCCCAGCAACATTCTGTCTCTTCCCAGATTATTTTTGAGACCAGGCAGCATATGGAAACTTCCTTTGCTGCAGCAGCCTCTGCCTGCTCTGCCAACTGCCTGGGATTGCACGTCTATCACCAGCTCTCAAATGCACATAACACCAAAAGTACTTTGTGTATTTCACCTGCTCCCGAGCTGAAGCCTCTGACTTGAAGACAGAAAAATATCAGGCTTTTGTTCCCCTGCAAATAATTTTTACTTCCATGGCCATCAAATGACTGTATCTCACCATTGCATTTCATTGAGGCATCCAGTTTGGTGTGTGACTAACGCAGCAGTTCCATGGAATGTTCAATGAAGTGGCCTCTTGTTGGCTGCCATAAGCCAGGCACAGCACACAAGTGGGAACTAGAAGCACTCAGACCATTTGCAGTGGCTCCTTCTGGAGATGTGAGGCACTAGTTATGGATCTCACAATAAAAGACTATCCATTCAACTTCAGTTATCAAGATACAGCCCCTGAAGGTGCTGTTAAAAGCAAGGGTAAATATCAAAGAAGTGACAAAATAAGCACCTCTGAAAAGAAAGATGTATTCTCAGACTTTTGTATCATCTTAAAATAAAATAACTTGATCTCTCTTGCCTCTATGCCTTTTTAAAATCAATTTATGTGGTCTTTGCTTTTCAGAAATAACTTAATGATGAACAACAGGAGTCCTCTGTACTTGTTACCAGTTATTATTACCTGTCCTACAGGAGTGCCTAGAGATCCTGCATGAGATCAAGAACCTCTGTGGCAAAAGGTGCTGTACACAAAAGCAGTCAAATATAATTCCCACAAGAAATACCTGCAATCAAAATGTTTGCAATTTGCCAGAGGTGGCACAAAAGAAAAAAAAATCTTATTAGTTCCATTCAGCTGTACTAGTATTTCCAACTGGAATAGACTTAGCTCTTTTTTTTCTGTATTAATTTCTGTGTAATAAAGAAGCACAAGAACAGAATTGCATTCTTTCAGTGTTTCTTGTGTATTGCCTTTTCACTCCAGGTATTCACTTCTCACAGGCCAGGCTCAGGGATAATGATTGCACACTATGTGCAATCAGTAGAAAAAGACATAAGTCATTATGTGCATAAAGGCAATTTTTGAGCTGGGACCTTATGAGTTAATGGTCTGACTGGCAGGAGCACCGAGTACTGCTGAAGGTCTGTTGTGTAAGGGAAAGATTTAGAGGGCAGGGGCTTGCCAGACACTGTGATTCCCCGTAGCACACTGCAGAGGGATCAGTGTCCTTGTACCTAAAGACTTGTGACAGTGTGGACGTTTCCCTGGCTTTGCAGAGAGAAAAGACCATGTAATTAATAGTGAGAAATAGAGCAATGCCTCATCAGCCAGCACTGCTGCAATGCTTCAGATGGCAACTTTCCTCCTCTGCATCCTCAGGCCTGAGTGCCCTTTGGTGGCACACTGACCTGGCAGGAGCTGCTGCTCAGACATGTTGGTAAACTGCCACTGTCCTCGATTCTTATAGAAAAAGAAGGGGGAAAAAAAGAGGAAAATACACTATAATATGTAAAGCAAAAGTCTTTCAGGGGAAAGGAGGGGAGGCAGGACTGCAGCACTTGGCAGGCACACCCCAATGCCTGGCTGCTCCTTTCCTTTCACCCATCTGCACCAGGCTCTGCCATGGTCTCAGTTTGAGATGTTAATTAAGCACTGGTCTCTGGCTTCTCTGAACCTGACAGAAGATTTCTCTACAGCTAAAACTCTAGGTGCTTGAGGAAGATATTTAGTGTAGGGTCTGAGCTTTAAAGCAGTTGGAAAAATCTATGTTAAATCTCAGCACAGGATTTTTTTTTCTTCTTGGCCTGCGGGCATTTCTAATAGTGGAACATCACTTTCCTGCCAAGACAAATTCTACCTCTTGCTTTTATTTTCCCATGCCACTTCCCGTGCCAATCAGCCTTTCAATTCTCCTGCAAATCCTGCTAGAATTGCATTCCTTCAGCTTCTCCTTTCATCGCTGATTTCTTCCCTAGCACTGCATCCTATTTTACATCGACTGGAACCGTAAATGTTAACCTTGGGCTCCTGTTGCTAAAGACAGTACCTGCTGCTAAATAATGGGTGCTGCTAAATGACAAGAGAGAAACATTGCCCCAAAGTGTTTCTGTGCGCTCCTATCACCTGGCTCATCATTTGGACAAGCTAAGAGATGGTTCCTCTCCACATTATACTCGATCATATTGTCCTTTTTCTCCTCTCCTTTAGAGGATGAGCAGAGGAGAGGTTCAAATGCGGGTTTGAACAGGTTAATTCACAACAGGAGAGAGGTAACTATCCCTAAAGGATCTGGTGGTGGCCCCTTTAATTCTGTGACTGTAAATCCTTCTTGTAATCAGTGAGGAGGCTTCAGTGAAGAGCAGCTCACAGAGATTTTTCCACCAGGACTGAGTACACCACCAGTATCTTGTTTCAATAGAACAGCTGGTGCTTAAAAGGCTGGTAATTACAATTTTATTCCGAAAAAAAATCAGAGCTGGTGGAGCTAAGAAGATCGTTGATTCAGATGGGTGACCTTGAAAAGGCAGATTGCAATGAACTTGTTGAACTTTTGTAAAAGTAAAAATAATTATATATATAAATGAAAATAGATCACTCTACAACTTTTCTGGTACTTTCTGGTAACAAGCTACAATCTTCAGTTTCCCCCCAAATACTGTCATGAAAACTGACTGGAAAAAAACCTCCATGAAAAGCCTCATTATTTTGCCAATCCTTCCAAGGGTATGGATGACATTTTTCAAAACTGTGCTTCCCTGTAATTAAAAGCTCTGCAAAATTTTAGGTTTGAAACTGTAGCTCATGCTGATGACATATTTTGTACAAATAACACCACAAAAAAAGAGCTGTAATGAGTTGGGAGATGGACAGCCAGGCCATCTAGGGTTGTGATCAGCAGCACAGAGTCTGGTTGGAGGGCCGTGGCCAGCAGTGTTCCTCAGGGGCCAGCACTGAGTCCATTCTTGTTCAACATGATCATCAATGACCTAGAAGAAAGGTGCACCCTCAGCAAGTTTGCTGATGATATGAAACTGGCAGGAGCAGCTGATAACGCCAGCAGGTTGTGCTGCCATTTAGCAAGACCTAGACAGGCTGGAGAGTTGAGTGGAGAGGTCGATCTCAGTATAAACTCAAATCTACCTTGATTTAGATGGAGAAATATCACTCTTTCCCTAAATGTTGGAAGACAGTATTAGTGGTGCCATGGCATTTTATTTTCAGCCCTTGGTGTGGTGCTGACGCTGTTCCATGGGTCTCAAGACACTGAGTTTTCTGCAGTCGTCCTGCTTCACACCATTTCCAGATGTCCCATCTCCAGAGATGCCCAGTGGCTGGACCAGCAGCCTGTGGAGATGCTCTGCTTGATGAGCAATTACAGAGCTCTGCTGCAATCCCACCTCCTGTCTCCTTTTTAAATGCACATGCAGTGCCCAGGCAAATTGTGGCAAATTGATGCAATTAGCCTGGGCATCTAGAAAACCCTGTTCCAACAGGGAATATCAGTGGATGGACCGTGTCAGGCTTTCCTGATACCCGAGTTAGACCTGCATGTATGATGTGAATGCAAACACATTCACACACACAGACATACATCCCTGCATTTTAGCAGGTTGTATAACTTCTCTTCGAAGCTGTTGGTGCTGGAAGGACAAATAATCATTCCACGCTGACCATCAAGCTGCTACACGGTTATCATGCTAATCAAAGCTGGCTTTGAAATGCTGTTTAGTTTCATTACCATTACAAAGGAGCAGCTAAAGGACATCTAAGGCAGGCTGGGAGGGTGGGGGGGTGGAATGAATGTTCCGAGACACTATATTTTAACAGTCGTGTTTATTGGAAACAGGAGGGGAAATTGTTTAGCATAAAGTGGTATCAATCACGGAATGGTTTCTGTTCCTTGTTATTAATGTGCAGGCAGGCAGGGAGGGAGGAATGAGCTCTGTGAAAAGACAGACATCTCCCCAGTAAAGGAGGAAAGGGTTGGTAGCCCCCACACACACCAGATGGATGCCTGCAATTTATCATAAAGACTAGGTTTCTTTTCCAGAGTAGGACAGAGCAGTCATAACATCTCAATGCCTGAATCATGCTTTGTTATTTTGAGAAGTTTTATGCCTTTTTTCATATACACAGATTGCAGTGGGTTTTTTAGGGGGTAGGGATCTCCTCCAGAAAGGACCTTCCATCCAGTAGAGCAGGAGGCTCTATTGTAATGTAAATAAGTAATACTGCCTGGCTAACTATTCTTTCTAGCCTCTGTGTAGGAGTAAATGTTTTAACTGTCTTAATGCATGGTTGGCTCTTCTTCTTTTTTTTTTTTTTTAACTTTTAGTTTAAAAATTATTATTAAAGATATTGTTTCTCTTTAAAACAAACCCATCTGATTGGTTTGCTGGATTTATCTGTTTTGACTTAGGGTTAGCAAATTAAAAGTGAAGACTAATTTCAGAGGAATTAACTCAAGTGTCTGCAATAGACCATAGGTGGGGATGCTCCAAGCTCTTCTGATGATGTTAAACTGCTGGTAAGGACAATGTAGGCAATGACCTAAAAGACTTATATGCAACAAATATAGCCATTTGAAAGCTTTCCCAGGCTCCCTGATTTTGCCTCCAAAGCTCATTATAAAGCCACAGTTGTGTATATTCATGATAGATGATGGAGGATGTTTTTCATGACACTGAAAGTGTAAAGCAAACAGGAGTTTCCTGTCAGTTAGATTGAAAAAGTACTTACAAATGCAAATACATCTAAAAAATCCCACATCCTCTGAACTCAGACTCTCTGCTTTCTTATTAAAAACCCCAGTGTAGTTGTTCATAATGAATCACAATGCATGCTCAGGCTTGGGTGGTTACAATGAGAAGTGGACATGTTTTCTTCTGCTGAGTTCTAAAATATTCCAACCCATACTTGCCAGGCCATAGCCATCTCAGCCTTCAGAAGTTAAATGAGTTTTGATTAGGTCAATACTTGTGGAAAGACAGAGCAGATGCATCAGAAATGAAGCATTCATCAGCAGAAGACAGCAGACTCCCTTCTGTATGAGTCTTCAAGTAGCATTTGAAAGGGCACTGTGCCACTGCAAGTCCTCAGGTTGACATGGACAGCTTAGATCTTCGTGGCTTATTAGAGGAGCAGCAGCATTCAAACTGTCATGACAATATTCTGCTACCTGCCCATCTTAAAGGTGATCTGTGAATTTGGGTCCTTATCTCAGTCTTTTCTTTCCTGATATAACTAAAGAAGTGTTACCAGATTTCTTTGAGATGACTTGATTCTATCAATATGTTAAAGGTGAGTGTAGAGAGGATGGAGCCAGACTCTGCTCAGTGTTATCCAGTGACAGGACAAGAGGCAATGGATGTAAGTTGGAGCACAAGAGCTTTAGGGCAAACACAAGGAAAAACTTTTTCCCAGTGAGGGTGACAGAGACTGGCAGGGGCTGCCCAGGGAGGCTGGGGAGTCTCCTTCTCTGGAGACATTCCAAACCCACCTGGATCTGCTCCTAGGTGACTTTATCTAGGTGACCCTGCTCTGGCATGGGGGTTGGACTAGATGATCTTCTAGGTCCCTTCCAACCCCTGACATGCTATGATTCTATAATTCCTATAATAAATGTCCTGAGCTTTCTATGCTGTTTTCATCGGGATGGTTGACAGTAAAAAGTGACAATTGGTAGCAAGGTTTACAGAGGAGAACTGATCTTCCGTAACTGCAATGTAAACAAGGCAAAAAAGCAACAGACTGAAGTATCCAAATATTAGAAGGACATCAAGACTCAAAACCTGGGGGGTGTCTTCTCTTTTCCAGGCAATCTCCTTCTTTTTGGTTATCCAGCACCATTTCCAAATCTTTTCTCTGATGTGTATCAGTAGAGGCAAAGAAATTTGATTATTATTCCTATAAAACTGGAAGTGCCTCTCTGTGTTCTTTGCCATACTTAAAAGGATTGGAATATTTCAAGCCCAAAGGGCTGTCAGAAAATGGAAATATTCTGGTTCCTGCTGAGTCTGTGATCAGAGAGGAGTTCAAATACTTGCTCTGAACTTCTTATTCAGGATGAGCAATTTGTATTGATCATCAAATCTTTTCCTTCTTTCAGATATGAACTGATTGATGAGGGTTCTGCATTTGCTGGCCTAGTGACTGTGCCTGAAATGGCAATATTATTTTTGGAACACAGAAATGATGTTCCTGAAGACATATAATGAAAGTTTCTACTAAAACAAGTCTAGAAAACATGCAGAGAAAAAAATCCACAGATCCCAGCCACCACTGGGTTTCTCAGAGTAAGGAATATAATTTCTGCCAACTCATAACCCTTGGGCTATTTTCTAGTAAGAACAGGAAGCAATATGTGGCCAGGTCACTCAACTCACAGTGCTGAGCAGTGAAATTAGGTTTTGATTTTGGGTAACACCTGATATACTGCTGTAGAGGTGTGATTGTATGCTTAATAGAAAGATAAGGTGGAGAAACAGAGACCACCTCAGCTGGAAGATCCACTGGAATAATATCAGTGATAAGTTGTTTCATTTGGTGCAGTTTTGCATCAGTTTATAGGGCCACAACACTCTTTTAACAACTGAGAAGTCCAGTGGGCTGGAAACAAGCTGTCATCATGTTATGACATCTCTGAATGGTAAACAGTTCAAATTAGAAATACTTTGCCACTAAGTTGTCTGCTGCTAATTGCTCTTTTGCCTGTAATTATCAGTGAGGATTTAATAAGTATGGAAATATTATTACATGCCAAAAAATAAAAATAAAATGAGAAAAAGCAGACTTAAAGAAGGTCTGGTAGACAAACTCTTTAATTAATCCTGGAACACCATATTGGCTGATGTCTCTCAGTGAACATCTCTGACAGAGAGATGGGTTTTTATAATACTTCAAGGAAAACAAGTAATACATCTGCTTCTGGAACTAGAAGAGTTTTGGCCTCTGCCTCCAGGTTATGAATTTGAAAAGAACATTGACACAGGTGAGAACAAGACAAAACACATCAAAGGAAACACAGAAATGCAATAGATTAAAGAAGAGTAACTTCTAAAAAAACATCCATTCAAATGAGAGGCAGGTGGAACCTAGGAGGGGTTTTGAACTCTCACTAGGCTTTCAGGAGCAGCTTTTGCTTCCTTTATATGACCTGTCTCTTAAACAACCACATGGTTTATGTGGCAGGTAAAACACAGAACAGGGATGTAGAGACTGATTTATCCTCTCAAGGATTTTCCTCTTGTTTCTGATTAGGAAAAAAAGAGATCAAGATGGACAAATAACTTTTCAGTGACACTTTTCTGCTTACTGTCAAATGGCAATGGAAGTGGAAATAACCTTGAAATGTCCCACCTGTGGTCACAGACATCAGATAACATGGATCAGAATATAATCAGACTCAGCAGATAATAAGACTGTATCCAGACATAGGAAGTGTCCTGGTTTGAGGGTCCCAAATTTAGATCTTGTGTAGTTAATGGCTAAACTGTTTGTCACTGTGAGAGAAAAATCCCAGTTCATGTATTCCCTTAAGCTCTCAAAGAAAATGAAATGGAAGGAAGATTTGCTATTTTCACTGCATTTCTCTAAAGGGAAAACATCTAGATTTAGGGTTGTTAAGCAGGTTAATGACCTGTTGCACAAGAATAAATTATGACTGAGAGAGAATGAGCAGAATGCAAATCTGAAATATATTTTCTTGAGTTGAGAAAACAGATTTCTTGCTTTACTTTCCTTAGCTGCTGTGTTTTTACCTGTCATTCATTTGTTCTCTATGGATCTGAAAATACCTTTCTAATCTTCGTGAAGAATACTGAAAGAAAATTGACCAAGTTTGGCTAACCAGAAGGCTGGTACTAAAAGCTGTAGGTGGAAAGCATTACAAGCTTTCTGTTGCTATTCCTGGCCCAATTCCTCACTGTAAATCTGTTACCCAAAGGGGAACAACCTATGGAATCAGTGAGAATTTCTGTTCTTCCTTCCTGCTCCAGTCAGTATGAGTTCTTTCTCCGAAGATTAGGAGGGTGACAATTATGGTGAGATACAAAATATGGTGGTGATACAAAACCTGTTTACCAGGAACTCTGAGACCAATTCACTGAGAACAGATGTGACAACAGAATTCAATCACTGTGTATCTACTTACTTTGAGTTTGAGTTGCTGCTCTCCATATAAAAAGAGGCCGTGCTCAATTCTGACCAAGCTGAGCCGTCTAGATCTTCATACTTGGTTCTATTATTAGCAGCAGAAAGAGTCATCACTCTTCAGTACCTTTGGCCAGATGAACACTGAAGACATTCTGGTGCAGTCTAGTGATGTCAGCAAGATCTTTTTGGACATAGCTCTTCAGGCATAGGTTTGCTTCCTACCATTAGAGAGGACAGTCTTAGTCTGGGAGCTGCTGTTGTAATTCATGTATGAAATTAAAGTGAAACTTCCAGACTTCTCCCTTTTTTTTTTTTTTTTTTTGTGGGTTCATTAGGAATTCCTCTGAAATATCATTACTGAAGCTTGAAAATGAAGATAACATCACCAGGAGGGAGTCAATGTCTATTTTCCCTGAAAGACTTCTACGATTTATTTGTGCCTGATTTTGTGATAAGGTAACTCTCTGGAGGGCACAGCTGTAGTTTTCTGATTTTTTTTTTTTTTCTAAACTAGAACAGGAAAAGAATAAACCCTGGTTGATTGGATTGCCTTAGCAGCATATTTCTTCAGGACTTCTGCATCACAGCAAATTAGATCACCCTGCACTGATGTGATATCTAATTCCCGTATCTTCTCTGCCATCAGCTCCTTGGGTTTCGTTTGAAGGGATAAGAATTAAGCTGCAGCTTTTGAGTGAAATTGTTTTTATTATTGGAATCACAAGATTTTTTTTTTTTTTACAGGTCAGAGAAAAACTACCCCAACTGGCACACAGTGTGACTCAACCTTACATGGTGGGCACCTTAATTCTGTCAGCATCAATTGGCCACGAAGCACATCCATTGTTTTCAGTCTCTGTTTTTATGCAGCCCTGCTAACAAAAAGAAACTATTTCCTCTTTGCAAGCCAGTGCACACTAATTTTCTTCTTTCCTTTCCCTCTTCCCCATTTTTCAATCACTGCCTATTAAATAATCTTCCAGCATTTCCTTTTGAAGCGTGTCCTGGTTCATCAGTTGAGCCCAACTTAGTTAAAGGCTGGATCTCCTGCTTGAAAATATTCATGGATGGCAAGTAATGAAAAAGGAATGACAGCTGGAATAATAACTGTCTATAAAAATCCGATTTTAGCTGGTGTTGAACTTGTTGATCTTCAGTGAGAAATGAAATATGAACTTCAATGGAATATCACTCTCCCTGCATCTTCCATCATCCCATTATAGGTTATGATTGCCACATTTTTCTCCTTCCACTGTAAAATTGGAGTCTTTGGAACAAGAAGGGTTGATTGCTCCATTAGTTCTTTATATCATTTGGCACTTAGGGCAACATTCATTTCTTTTGCACTTCGTTTGCATTCCCTAATCACTGGAAATGCCCTGGAAAATCTTAGATCATTTGATGACCCAACCAGAGGAATTTTTTTTGCTGGATCCCTATTTTGCTCCCATTCCTAGAAGTACAGTTTTATTCTTTAGGCATTTATATTGAGCATAAATCATGATAGCTGTTAAGATCAGACATGTGAATGACAGTAAATACATTTTAAACCTCTTGCATTAGATTTTCATGAGCACTATTGGTAAATAAAACAAAGATGCATGAGATAGCAAGTTGGTGGATTTCAATTGGAAGTAACTCTGAAAATATACCAAGACTGCAACATCTAACATTTAAAATCAAATTACTAACTTCCATTTTGAAACACTGCCTGCTTCTGTTGACACAGAAATTTTACTCCCTGATGGGAAGAAGGATGAAAAGGTGAGGCTTAGGAGACTCTAGATGCACACCAACCATATGTGCCAGAAGACAGACAGCTTGTGTAAATGATCTTGTCAGAAAGTATCAATGAGGAGGCACCACTGAGGGTCTGAGCCATTTGTACCAGTTGGTGTATATTCAGCCATTACTCCTTTGTCTTTTTGTCAAGGACTCTGATTAGTTAACTTTTTCATATTAAAAAGGCTGTGACTGTAGATAATTCTGTAGTTTACTAATGTTGAATATTACTGAGCATGTGTCCATAGAAGAATTATTCTAGTATAAGACCTGTGCAGAGTTAAAGAACTAAAGCTGTGATCCAATCAATATCAAATAGTATTTTACATGTAGACTACCCACATTAGAAGCTTTCTGCAAATAGTCTAAAAGATATACACTGGGGGACACCTCCAGGTATAAAACTTCTTTTTCAGATGTAGCCACTGTTGGTAATTTCTTATTGCTCCTTAGTGCTCTGCACACACCAAGGAGGATGGTGAATTGGTCCCTGATGTAAAGACTGACAACAATGTCACTAAAAGGGTGTGAGGGTGGCAGGGAGTAAAGTGCTTACCAGAGATGACAGTGAAAGGATAAAATATTTAAATTAATGAGAATATGTAAGTGGCTTTTGGATTAATGTGACTGAAGTATTAATAATACAGAAATATTATTGTAGAGAGATCTAGGAAAAAAGATGCCCTCTTTTTGCTTTTTTTTCCAGTGAGAAAACTTAAAGCCTCAGCATTTTCACTGACTCCAAAAGAAGATATTTTATGAAGAGCCACAATAAAGCTCAAAATGAAGAGCAAACATTCCTAATTCAGTAGCCCTAGCTACACAAATAAACAAAAAATGTCAGTTGATAACATGTGTGACCCCAAGTGGCAGTTTCTTTTCAACAGATGTAATTTAATCTTTAAGCAGCAGGTGCAAAAGTTATCTTGAGGCAGAAGCTACAAACAGAGCAATTTTACAGGGGAGATTTTACTTGGTGGGAAATGTAGGAATAATTGTGACACACAGCTCTTTCTCCTTCAGTCTTCCAGCAGTGGATCACATGACCCAGTGGTTTATCTTGAAAGATATATATGTATTTCCATCACCTCTTCCCAGATTAGAACATGGTTCAGCATAATATTTGCTCCTTTGGTCAGTGTTTAGCTATTGATGTGAAAATGGATTTTTCATTCCAGTTGTTTCTAATCCCTCAAAGGAACATGTCTGTTCTGAATTACCTATCTGGACATCCAGGTGTGTGTTAATAAAAGAGAATCAAATGGATTTAATGCCACATTCACTCAGTTCCCACGGTTCTGGAAATGTATTTACCATCCCAGGCTTCACTTGGTTTTGCAAATATGTCAGTTAAAGTTTTTACCCTGCTAGATGCTGAAAATGGCACTTGAGTTGTACAGTGCTAACCTGAGCTAAGAGCTCTGACAAACAGAGCTCTCATTAAGGAAACTGGAAGCATTAAGGAAAGTGAAGCCTCTGAAGCATGTAAAATAAATACACTAATTAAAGAAGATCTGAGCCTCAGATCTCACAGCAATCCAGATTTGCTTCCTGCTTAATACACCTGCAATACATAATAACACCTTTTTCCAGCAAAGGACAGAAGCACACTCAAGGTGAAGCCATAAAAATGCTCTGGTTGGTTTAAAAAGGAAGCTTTGTGCTTAAGTGATTTGTTGTATTTAAGCCAGCCTCGAATCAATCAAGATGCCTCACACAACCCAACCATGGTTCAGAATTCTCCCAGAAGTCTGAAACACCATGGGCCAGTGCCAACCTTCCCTGACTGCCCTGCAGGTGCTGCACTGCCACACTGCTAAATGAGTCACCTCAACAAAACACAATTTTGGAGTTAGCTTCTTGAAACAACAACAAAAATCTCTGCATCAGTTTGTGGACAAATAGAAAAAAAAAAAAATAAATTGCTCCTGTAGGTTTTCCTGCCCTTCTAGTAATGTCCTGGTCCTGAACACTGAGTAAAATGGGATATTTCCATTGCAATAAAATAGCTTTTAAAAGCTGACCTTGAAACATGTGCAAACTATTCCTCCAAGATGTTATCACATCTTCTCAGCTAGATGCCTCAGACTGTACACTCCTAAGGGATAATGAAAATTCCCTTTCAGCCTCAGATGCTGATGCTGTGTAAATTTAACCTAATACAAGTCCCACACTGGATTTGGGCTTTATTGAGTTCTCAGGAGAACGTTGTTAACACCACGCAAGAGCAAGGAATGGAAGCAACATAAGAAAAGGACCTGAGATCAATGAATCACAGAATCATACAGAATCACAGAATGTTAGGGGTTGGAAGAGACCTAGAAAGATCATCTAGTCCAATCCCCCTGCCAAAGCAGGGTCACCTAGATCAGGTCACCCAGGAACAGATCCAGGTGGGGCTGGAATGTCTCCGGAGATGGAGACTCCACAACCTCCCTGGGCAGCCCCTTCCAGAGCTCTGCCATCCTCACTGGGAAAATGTTTTTCCTTGTGTTGACCCTAAACCTCTTGTGCTCCAACTGACTCCCATTGCCTCTCGTCCTGTCACTGGATGACATTGAGCAGTCTGGCTCCATCCTCCTTACATTTACCCTTAACATATTTATAGACACTGA
>JAOEGS010023989.1:18992-41995 GCA_025447755.1 Corythornis vintsioides
GGTGACTTGGTCTAGGTGATCCTGCTCGGGCAGGGGGGTTGGACTAGATGATCTTCTTGGTCCCTTCCAACCCCTAACATCTGTGAATCTGTGAATACACAGGCTCATTACAGTTGCTCTTTATATCTGCATCCATTTTCTCTTAGGCCCTTATGCAGAAAGCAATCCCTAAAGAGGAAAAACTTTAAGCACTTGATTCAATTTAAATACACTGAAGTCAGTGCTGAAAGTTAAGCAGGTGCTCAATGTTTTCCTGAATCAGGGCCTCATAGTCTATTGTTTCTGTCTTTGTATTGGTTCAAAAGTAATGATCTAGAATTTGATTCTACTCTCCAACTTTCCTGATAGAAATCAGGAGGTCTCCATTCAGATTAAGGAGCTTTGTTCATCTTTGTCTCACATACTATATAGCCATCTAGGAAAACTGCTACTCTGATCTGGCCGTGGAGCAGCAGCATAAAATTAGAGATCAGGATCAGGCTAAAGTGACTCTTTTGGTGAAATTGCATTAATTGCCTTCAGACTATTGTAATGAGGTGGGTAGAAGGGGTCTGAGCAGGGGTGGAGGGATTTGTAGGCGGTTATGAGTGTAATCAATGAATGAATGTAATATGTTCTCCATGTATATTTTGATAATCAGACCTCACTGCTGAGCAGTGTGCATATGAATGGAAGCATGTGAAGAACACCTTCCCTACCCTCTTCCTCTCTGATTCCTGTGCTCCTCTCCCTCAAAAATGAAGAGGGCCTTTATGCTTCAAGGGCAAAATACTTACAAACCTGCCTAGGTCCAGTTCCATTCCCCAGAGGAACTGATGAAATATATGTGATAAATAAAACCCAGGCAGAACTCATCTCAACAGCTTCTTAAGTCTGCTTTCATTGCCTTTGGATATGTACTCCAGAGTTTCAGGTACCCTTCTACCTTCACCTTTCTCAGTTGATTTTTAGTGTGTGATGTGTAAAGGCCAGATTTCGTACATTCAAAGGGTAGCTACATATTAGCAAGGGCAAATTCACCATTTCAGCTGTTAATTTTCAGGAATGTCTCTGGGTTTTTGATTCAGGACAAACCAGCTGAATATTCACCAAGTGTACATTAACCTGCATTATGGATGAACTCATGGGTTAACTCTGTACACACCATGAAGCAACACTATTTCACAGCATCAATCGAGGGTCCCAGTTAGAAGCTGGCATCACCTATCACTGATAAAACAGGATTTACAAGTATTGTCTTGTATGCTAAATTTTTATTTGGGCAATGAGAGAAGACAAAAGAGAGGTTTTCAGGACCACTTTTAAACTCATTCCCAGGAGGAGCCATAGCCTATAGAGTTACAGGTTCAATATAGGTGTAGTCCCTGGGAGAAGGGGATATGACATGCAAAATGCAGAGCTACAATTATCACTGCCTATGCACAGCATGTGCATCTCTTCCAGCTAGAAATAGTTAACACACATAGAATGATCGCATGCAGAGCTCGTAGATATACCCAATGGAATGAATCAGTTTATATAGTTTAATCCGTCTTAAACAGGTTTATCCTCCAAAGAGTTTCTCATTTCTTCTTCTTTTCCATGATTTAGCAGCCAGCAATCTTACAGCCCTACTGCGCTTAGAAGGGGGCTCCAATTTTTCATTTCTAACAAGGTTTCCAGCAGATTTTGAATGTCATACAAGTATTCTATTTGCACATTAACTTCTTTCAGACTGAATATATCCAGAGCTAAATTATTCTTCAGAGCCATAAAGGCAAAAGAGCCATCTCTCCCTGTTCGGTGGAAGGCAGCATAATTCCTGGGCAAGGTTTAACAGACATTTTTCTTCTGAATAACTGCATTTGAAACACATGTCAATAGTTAATTCTCTTATTCCCTGCCAAGGAGACTTTCAGACACTTGCTGTTGGGTGGGAGACTTATAGCCACATGTATAGGAATAATCCAAAATTTTAAATGTGTATGGTTTAGGCAGCTAAACTGAAAGCAGCTGAGCTTGGACTCTCAAGCCTATAGATTTGGCTACTGTGAAAACCTAGGACTCTGTAAGAACAAAGATGATCTGAGAATGGCTGTGAAATTCAAACAGTCTTCCAGGTAACAGGGCTTGCTGTTTGTATTTTGAGACAAAGAACTGAAAAGAAACAGTATCGCAGCTGTCAGAAAAATCAGGACCATATTCATCAATAATTCTCAAAAACTCACAGAAGACATACAACTGCTGCAATGCTGAAAAATAAATGCAATATTTATTCTTTGACCATGCTTAACATGAAAATATTTTGAATGTGAAATTCTATGTCCGGTATCATTTTATATGCAAGCTGATTCAGTTTTCTTCATAGACATACAGCATGCTACTGAAGAAGCAGAAAAAGCCAGTCTGCAACTGGAAGCAAAGGTATCATCATAATGAGCTCATCATACCAAGGGAAATGAACACCATACAACACTGCCTTGTAAAAGCTTTTGACAGCACTTTCATCCAAGAACAACAAACAAAAACTTGGCAGGATTTCTACTGTACATAACATCATCATCAGTCATTTTGCTTAACATTCAAGACATCCTGCATATAACTGCATATCCAATGACATACATGCATGGACAGATACAGGTCATGTGCTGATTGGAAATTACTATATAGTAAAATCTGATGTTTATATGGACTTTTGCCATTTTCTTGCAAAACTGGCAATTATCTGTCCAACACAGATATGTCTTATGTGATATTTGTCCATGAGAATATAGTACATTTCATTAAATAATATTATAATGTTAAACAAGTTTGTTGTACTTGGCAATATGTTGGATTATAGAAATCAATCAAGACAGCCATCAGCACAAGTTTTGAGACACTACAGAGATCATCCTGGTACCAAAATATTACAGCTGGAATCCTTAGCTGTCTGATGAGACACACCAAGTCTTATAATAGAAGCGATTCTACAATGCTACTTATTGAAAATATCCAACAAAGTTTGTTGTGGGTTTTTTATAAAGAAAAGCAAAAACCAAAGCACAACAAAACCAAATTAAAAGCCCTCTATTTTGAGAACTGAGGGAAAAAACACAACCCAAAACAAATAACCAAACCAACCAAACAAAAACAAACAACAGAAAGACCAGAAGAATGCACAAGAACTTAATTGCAAAGTTATCTAAGTATTACAACAAAAACTTGAAAATCACACTAGTAACACTGATGTCAAAAATCTCTCTGCTGGAAAAATGTAATTCTGAGATGACAAAAATAAGACTAAGAATACTTTCAGCTCCCTTGAAACAAAATTATGCTTTATGTTAACAGTAGGCACAATAGCCAATTTCATGGCATGGGAGATATATATAAACTAGAAGACATTTGAGCAGCCAAAAAATCAAGTATTACACAGCTGTGTTGCAAGACACAGACATGTAATTCCTAAGCTTCTCATCTTCATCACGTCTGCACATATAATTCTCTACTGACTCAGTTTGGATTTGATCTCTGAAGTGCCAGCATCCTACAGAGAAGAGAAATGCTTATAGAACACTTACAGGACTAAAAGAGCCACAGCTCTTGGTGGCATTTTCAGTTTATTCATTCAGAGCTGCAACTTAATGAAATGTACTTATCTGATGAGTCATTGTTTGATTACCTGCATTCCACATAGAGGTGTCAGGAATAATAGATTTCTTTGAGAGCGTGCAGGTGAAGAGTCTGCTAGGTTAGGTGAGGTACTTCCCTCTTTCCATTGACTAGGAGAAGCAAGGAAGCCTCCAGACATTGATTTGGTCCCATTAATTTATATCTTCATGCAGGAATTACAGATTTAATACTCCTGTCTGCTTCATTCATAACTAATGTTGTTTCAGTAGACCTATTCATTATGTCCCAAGAGGAAAAAAACAGTGTCATTAATCTATCTTTCATCTACTGATTGGTACAGCAAATACTCTTAACAGCAAATGTCACCTAAACTGCTCTCAAACTCATAGAGTCCACATTTCTTTGTCTCAAAAGATTTCTCTAGTTACCAGGGCACAGGAAATTTGGATGCTCCATATTGACTCCTAAACCAGAGCTGCTGGCAGACAGGATTGCAATAGTTGCAAGGAAAGAAGCAGAAGCTCTATCATGTATCCTGACTGAGGCTTCAGCACAGCAAAAGATAAAAAAATATAAAACTGAATGATAATAAAAAAATGCCAAACTGGTCATGTCATGAGTAGCAAATCCATGAATGTGTGATCTGAATAGTGTTCATCTGGAGGAAGAAATTGGGGCAAATTTGGAATACATAATTACAGAGTAATTAAAACCTATCTATAAGTTAGATAAAAACAGTTTTTAAAAATCTCACTCTTTTACATTCCTTCTCATAGAAAAGATATGTCAATATATTATATCAATTTCAACTATTTTTTTTCACTGTTGGTTAAAAAATGCTGAAGCAGCCAGATGAAAATTACCACCAAGTGAAAGGCTGGGGAGCAGGCAGAGGAGGGGAACTTTGCTGGGAGAGGCATGAGGAGAGGTGTCACAAGCCATACCAGAGGTTGCAAGCAGGAGCAAATCTTGCTTTCTGTCTTGTATACCTCATGTTCTGCATGCCAGGAATATGTATCAGGCAACAGGGTGCAAGTGAGAGTTGAGTACCAGTACAGGCTGATCATGATACATCCTTCTAATTTATAATTTTAGTGATATTTTAAACACAGCTGCCAGGAGAATACTTCAGAGCCCTCGTACTAATTGTTTTTTTCTACTGAGGAGATCCCCATTTATACAATGTGGTTTCCATAATAACTTATGGAATTATCTCTGGAAAACAAAACAAAACAAAACAAAACAAAACAAAACATCAAAATGCATCCCTCTCATGCATGAGAATCGCCCATCAAAGCAGAAGGTGAAATTTGATTAAGTTAACCTGCAAAGTGTAATGAGGATAACACTGCATCAGCAAGATTTCCTCAAGGAGATAACTACAGCCAGGAAAATATTGTACCGGTTGCTGTTAATAAAAAGAAGGAAAAATAATTCACAAACAAGTCATGCAACTTTCCTACAAGAGCACTGCAGGGAGGAGTCCTGTTAGTCATTACTCTCTGCATGTCAGCTTAGTGAGGCAGAAGCACAGCAGAACAATACCCGAGATATCTTGGGTGGCCAAGGGTTTCTTACATTGTTTTTACATTCACTGTACACTTGAAATTTCCTCAGAAAAGGAGGGAAGTCTTTGGGCCTGCCTTTATGAGGCTTACTCACCATATAAATTATGTGACATGACACACAAATACACATATACACCTTCACCATCCCAATGAAGACAAGAGAAAGCACCTGCTTTCAGCACTATTTCAGCTTATTATTCAAAAGTGGGAAAAATACTTAAGCTTATACCATGGTTGTCCCCTATTCCTTTTTATTTGTAGTAAATTTTACAGGGACAAGGTCCATTTGGTGTGCAGTCCCAAAAAGGAAAGTTCTTTTATTCCACAGTCTATGATTATAAATGCTTGTGGAGTATGTCGTATGGTTTTTCAGGCTGCATGGAATGAAGTGAAAAGGAGTTTCCAATCTTTTAATGCTCCATGCTTGTGGAAGAAGCATAAGAAAATGGTCCATGGGGATCCTATATTATTATTTGAGGGATTTTTATTTTTCAGGCCTGGTCAGGTTTTATGACTGGCACATTTCTGAAAATGCACCTCTTGAGCACTGAGGTTTATAATGATTTTTCCTTATGCTATTTATCTCACTTTTCCAGTTGCAGTGCATTTATCCTCACACAGACAGAAGCATGACAGGAGAGGAGACGTCAAAGAGATTCTGCCAAACAGAAGAATATGGATTTCCCTCTCCCCTCCCCGAAGGATATTTTCAAGAAGATGCAAGGTTTTGTAATGCATAAATATATTAGCAGTGCAAAGCAAACAGCAAAGGTTGAGACATTTCCTGAAGTTCTACTAAACTAGCTCAGGTTTATAAAGAGGGGGAGAAAGATTTGGGGCCTGGAAGTTTGCCCTAAAACACATGCATTTTAGAGGCTGTCCTCTGTGCTTCCCCAGTGACTTCTCCTCCATCTACTGCAAACCAGAAAATAATTTGCTTTCAGTCAAAAAGCAAAAATACTAACCAGTTGATCCTTATCTGATTTTTGCAACATCTTAACTGACCAGATAATTTTCTTCCTCTGTTTTTCTTTAGCTACATAGCACAGCAGTTATTTTCGGCACCTCTCTGCTGGAACACGGGCTGGGTAAATAATGTTTATCATCAATCCCAATTCCTTTCTTTAAATATTCATACAACAGATTCTTGAACACAACATCTGGGGAGCCGACACTGTTGTTTATGTAAGAGCATGTTCATTCCAAGACAGGATATGGGATTTAACAAAAGTTATTACACAATGTGATGGCAATGAAAGGCAGTTGAACACAATCTGCTAAATAGTCCAGTGTTGGGTCTTACATGCTTTTTTTCCAAGTCAGAAAAAAAAATAGATATTTTTTAACTTTCAAGGCACCTTTATGAACAGGTATAATCCTGGATGGGAAATAGAGAAGACACTATTTTCTACAGAAAAGGACACAAAAAATACATTCAAATGGACTTTCAAAGGTACTGAAGGAGTTAGGTGCTCAAATCTTATGTATTGGCATAAGTAGATTCTGTAAGCCTCTTTGCAAATCACAGCTGTAATGTCTATAGAAGAACTGGTTTGCAGCCAAAGCATCTAACTGAGACTTAGCAGATCTGAGATTCATGCCTGGCTCTGACTTTGCAAGCCACTTGTCCTCTCTATGCTTCAGTTTCTTTTTCTGTGAAGCAGCACTGCAGTGCTCCTCAGCTGTACATAGTGCTAAGGATGCAGTTGTTATGTTGGAGAGATATGTGCTTATTTAATTTAGAGCCATTTTCTGTGACTAGAAGTAAAAAGTGGGACTGTACATGAGTTATTATATATGCATAGAAGAAAATTAGCAATATTTATTAGTAAGAAAAAAAACCCAACAACAAAATCAAGCAGGACTTACTGCTTCCCTGGTAAGAATATGACACAGAATGTGTTTCCTCAGAACTTTAAATAAGGCAAATGTTTCCTCCTAAACAGGAAGAACTTAGTAATTATTATGTTGAAACAGAGATTCACTCTATGAAGTAACATCTAACCTCATTAGAAAAGGCAGGAACGCAGACAAAATGGTAATGTGCATGATGTCAAACAACATTACCACAATGGGAGTCTGGTCATAGAAGCAACACCCGGCTCCTCAGCATCACTGTCAGTAGTGCTGAGCAAGCTCAGCATGCCAAGAAAGTAACTGAAACTGGAGACTCATCTGTAGACTAAGCTAAAAATTATCTAGGTCTTCAGGTGTCTTAATTCTGCTGTAATGCCAAACTCTTGGCTTCACAAACTTAAAAGAGGCAGATCTGCCTGATAGTGAGTACTTCAGGTGGAAGTGGAGATGACTCAGCTCTGTTGTTTCCTGGGTCTCCAAGTGAGCACAGGCTGAGATGACAGCTTTCGGGCCCTCTGCACAAGATTGAACTCACCCTGCAACTTGTTAACCCAACTTATCCACTTACTGAGAGGGTCTTGTCTGTTCTTCTCCCTCCTGCCCTATGGGGAGGCTAACCCTGGTGCTGTCATGCAGTGAGGGATAGTCTCTAAACGTATGTGCTACTCATGAAGGAAGGCAAAAAGTTTTCCTTTTGTCCTCATTAGTCCTGCCTGCTAATGCACTTTGGTGCTCTGGTTTTCTTCATGCAGACCCTGAGCTCTGCTTTCAGGGCTGCTTGGTAGCAGGAGGGGAAGAAGTATCTCTGTTTTCCCTACTAGGGCCACAAAGGTCATCACTTGCCGCAATGCCACTGAAGCTACAACTCTCCTAGTACCTTCAGTAGATCTTTCTCTTTATTGTTCAGAGGAAAATATGTAGAAATCTATTCAAGAGAAAAATGCTGCAGAAACGTAGCCCACAGAGCAATCCCCTGGGAAAGCAAGTGCAAAACTAGTGCAGATTTTTTTACACTCAGGGTTTCCTAGTGCCTCTGCTAGTCCATTAGTCTCCTTTACTTGGGCCAGTTACACCCCAATACAATGGAAAGTTCTCATAAAATCTCTATTGACATACTCATCACACAGTTCATATATAGTCTTTCATTTTTTCTGTTTTCTGGACTACATTAAAATACCTCAGTGCCTCTGGGGACATCTCTGATTACGCACTTTTAGTTTTGTTCCTAATTTGTCTTCAGAGAGGAAGGTGGTTCAAACTCAAAATCTTAGTCTTCGGGGAGTATTCAGACCTGGGACTTGAATTGCCTTCTTAAGTAAACAATTTTGTAATCCCAACCATTTCTCCAGAGGACACATGGGACTTTCCATGTCTGTGGCTTACTGTCAGCTACCTGATCTGGTGTTCCACTCTTCCTCAACACCCTGGCCCTAAAATTACAGCTGAGCTGAAACATAACAGAAAAATCATGCCAGTTTGCACTGACTCCATATTAACCTTGATTTTAAATATCTTTGTTTCTTCAAGGGATTCTCTAAGTCCTTCCTCCAGATCCCTCTTTAAGTGCAGTGTATTATATTTCAAAGACACATCAGACTTTCTTCCTGTCTCTGGTGTCCAAACAGGATGAATCTGCATAAAAGGGTGTCCACAAAAGAGAAAATACCACCAGGTCTGCTGATACCCTTAGCTTACGGAAAAGAGAGCTGAGGGGGAGCAGTTCATTTGCAATTTCCTTCTATTTAGGCTAACTCTGACTGCTGGCTCTAGTCCTGGCATAGATGAAACAGTTTGGGTATTATAAAGGTATAACTTGAGTTGAAAGAATAAGAACTGCAAGAGACACCTTATATTTCCTGGATGGTTTTCCTTCTCAGCTGGAGAAATCCTTTCACCGAAGGGGTTCAAATTGGAACTGAACAGGAAAAAAAGTCCCAAGAAAACAACAAAAAACAAATTCCAGAAAACCATAGTCCATAAAGACAAACAGTTATCAGGATTACCAAAAGAACGCACTGAAAAGTAGTGCATAACTTTGGATCAGACCAATTCACTAGAAGCTTTAAATGTTTTTTAGGATATGCTCAGAAATGGTAACCAGTGGTCCTGAGTCTCCTGACAAACCAGTATAACCACTGACCGGACTGCAGTTCTTTCTTCCAGCCACAGACTGCACTTAGTTGAACACACCTAGCTGGAGCTCCTGTGATGGTCCAGTTGCACACTCACCTCATTCACGTAAGCAGTGCTGACTTGTGTGTGACCCTATGTGTTATTCAGAGTACTAACTGGGTGAATATCCAACTGGTCATTTGTACCTACAAACACCTTATATATTTACATGGTGATAGGATCATAACTCTCTGCCTTTGAAAGTTGGGCCTCCCTTTTGAAATACTGTTCCAAAATAATTAACAAATGACTAGCAGAAATAGATTGGTATAAAACAAGGATAAAATAAATTATATCAAGTTAATCAAAACACAAAAGTATCATCCTCCAGACCTGGTTGAAGGGTGATTGAGCTGGTGAGCCCACAAGATGGAGGGTGGCTTTGTGTGTATTTTTGGAGGTTCCAGGAAAGTCAGGGCATCCTGGTAGATTCTAGTGAGTCACTCATGCAGTGGGAATAACTTTTTACCTATCCTGCCCCTTTTATAAAAAGACACATTAATCTTCTCCTTGTATTTACCACAGCCTTTACTAGCTGCATTGAAAGAGATCGTCTTGAGATTTGGTTCAAACACAGCAAGTCCCTTGAGTTTTTTCCCCAGCTGTTAGGGAAGAAAAATAAAATGTTTAAACACTCACTTCAGGGAAGCTGCAGACAAAGGCATTGCCTCTTCCTGGATGTGGATTCTGTCTGACTTTGAAGTCAATCTATTGAGACATCCTTGAGACCATTGTGCATATTCTGTCATGATGTTAAACTGTTAATTGTCCTAGTTTCCAACCTAGTGTGCTTTGTAGTAATTAAGATCCACTGTCATGCTAGATTTTTTCTCTCCAGTTATTCAGTCTACTTTAAAAAACAGTGCAGGTCTTGAGTATTTACACCTTTCCCATGGAAACTTGCTGTTTAGTCTAGTGGAAGCAGGAATCATTCTTAAGGGATTCCCCTGGCATGAGGAAATATTCACAGATGAAAGCCCTAAAACAATAAGTTATACATAAATATTTTCTCTTAGATTTAAGACAGCAAGGTTGCTTTTCTGTGAATTTACTGTCTGTGCTTTAAAATGTTATAGTGTGCTTTAAATGGCCAAGTCCACACTGACAGGATGACTAATGTCTGGGATAAACATGAGTGTTCCATCAATGGTTGAGAACTCTAGATAACCACTGGGGTTAATTTGTTTTGTTCATCATGGCAGCCTGCTTCCAGAAGACTCTTCTTCAGTCTTGTTCAAACACTCTCCTTTTTAATACAGCAGTCCACTGCTAAGGATACTGAATAACATTACTAGGGATTTCAAGGATACTGAAAAAATCTCCAATACCTTCCTCAACTGAATTGGAACTTACCCTTGAATTTACTGTTCAATAAATTCAGTTTTGTTTTCTTTTTTTTTTTTTTTTTAACCAGAAGATCTGTTATGTCCCCACAATTCTCCTGGCTGGTTGGTTCACAACTGAAGAAATACAGAAGAGTTCAGAAAATTTATTTCACTGCTTCAACAAGAAATTAATAGAATTGATTAGCCACAGTATCTCAAGGCTTAGATCCATGCTTTGCAGAAGAATTTCATAATATCCTGAAAGCTGAAATCCTGAAATATCATTTCACTGCTGTGAATAAGACCAAATCAGCTATTCGTTGCACTCAGTAAAGATACAGTATAGTGAACAGAATGATAAGCCTGGCTCGCTGTTAGCACTGTAACGAAAGCAGCAAACCATGACAAGGTTAATCCCTGCCATTAAGAGTGACTATAACACACCTTGTTGATATTAATAAGGTCTTTGAGCTTTATTTTATAAAAGGCTTATTAAGTCATAGTGTGAAGTTGACCCAAATGCTGCTGATGCTTTTCTGTCATCGTATGATATGCCTGCACTGCAACTGGTAGAGTAGGATACTCTGCAGAGCCAATTTCTTAATCAGAGATTAAAGCAGCTATCATGGTTGTAAATATGGAAAATTCTAAGAGTGTGTCTTTTAGAGAGTTTTATAATGTTATTCAAGACCTATTCTGAGACCCACAGCAGTATCTATGAAACTCACAATCATGATTCTAGCCCCTGCACCCCTTCTTTCCTGCATTTCATAACTCTACCATAAATCTCAACATTACATGTTTACTTAATCCACGCCTCTATGGTTACTAAGCAGGTAGGAAGCTTAATGGCTGCTCCATTAAAATCTAGCAAGATTAAAAGCTCTAACAGCAAAATATGTGCTGTAGCAGTCACCCAAGAACTATGCATTATGACAGCTCTTACCAAATTGCAACTGTGGATTTTTTTTTTTTAAATGCAAAATACATAGATGAAAAAAAAAAAAAAATTCCTAGAAAATTAAGCAGAAAAGCTTAAACTTCTTCATTGACAAGTAAAAAAAAAAAAAAAAGATAGCACACAATGGTGACTAGATGGCCTCAGCCAGGGTAACATTTTCTCACCTACCGTCCTTGTACATTTGCATGCTCTTGCTCTGTGTGTATTTGTCTTACTTTCTCCTCACCCAAGCAGAAAAAGTCGTTCCTTTACAATTTTTTTTTTTGCCACTTTTTTGCTCTAGGGTAAGAGGTTATAATTATGTTGTAGAATATACGAGAGAAGTGGCTGTGAATTGTTTTTTTAACTGCTTTCTGATTGCAGGTAAGTCCTTCTCTGGCAAGGGTATTGGGCTCAAAGATCTCCAGGGTCCCTTCCAACCCCTGACATCCTATGATCCTGTGATCTTTGTCTTCAGATGAGCCCACTTCAGCCCCATCTCACAGTGCCATTAACATATAAGCCAGAACAATCCATTTCTTAGGATACACAAGGAATACAAAATGAGTGAATACATATACTAGATGGAGAATGGCAGATTCACTGTTTGGTTTCACTGGTTTGTTGCTAGCAATATTTGATTATGATTTCACATATATAGGTATATGAAAAGTAGAGTGCATAATGCCACAAATAATTGCTGAAATATTTATGAACACAAAAATGTAATTATAAGGTTTCAGATCCTGTTATGATCACAAGCAATGCTATCTACGCTATCTTCTCAGCAAAGCTCACTAAGTGCCACTGGAATTTCTGGAATTACTCATCCCAGAAGGTTGTGCCATCTTGATGGGTTAAATCACAAATTTCCCAGAGAGTGTATGAGCATATGTTTGGTTTTAAGGAAACAGATCCCCCCAGAAAATTAATGCTGGAGGTTGTTACAAAGTTTATGCAAAGCTATTATTTTAAACTGCAAGCCAACAAAACATTCACTTGTTTGTTTTTTTCTCCCAATTGTCCCTGACTTTCAGAGCTGGAAGGCAGCTGCAGGCAGGAGGGCAGCCAAGCTAGACAAAGAGAAGCTGCAATTAGTTTCAAAATCCCCTGCAAGTAGTACAGGGAGGCACATAAGCCGCCCTCCAGAGGCTTTGGTGGGGAATAAGGCACCTGTACATATTTTCTAAATGTGGTCTGCCCCTAAGTTCACCTGCTAAATCAGAGGCAAGTCCTGGCGGAAAAGCAAGCAGGAAATGAGACAATCCCAAAGATAAGGTTATAAAGGAAACTTTGGAGGGAACAATATGAGCAGCCAATAACTAGGGACCACATCTGCCTGACAGAAAACTAACAAGTAAGATTTATTTACCTTTCTCAAGTAGAGCCCAAGAACAAAGAGAAAACTGAAATGCTTAGACATATGTGGGAACTAGGAATATGGGTTTTCAGCACATGCATGGAGGCACCCAGTAAAAAAGAGGCGGCTATTTTCCATAACCAGAAATGGGAACAAGCAGGGGGAGAAAAACATACTATTATGTTAACCCTTTGCTGTGAAGTACTGCTTTGTTGGAAACAAAATGTTTTTTCAGAGATTATTTGTGCAGACATCAAACACTGGAGTTATCATGCTAACCCAAACAACAAAAAAGCAAAATGGCCCTCAAAATCCACCCCAAGAATGTTCAAACTGAGTCACTCTGGGTGAAGACTGCTTCACCACCCTGGCAGATTCACCAGGTGAGCTCCCGCTCCTGGTTCCAGCCTTGACGTCAGGTGAAAGAGGTACAGAGGTGTTGAGCAACAACTCAGATATCTCTGTTTCCCCATTCATGGGTTCCAACTGTTTCTCAGAGGAATTCCTAGGTCAGCTTAGGAAATGATGTATTTTGCTTGTTTGCTTCTTCTGGTGTTTCTGGTACTGGACTCCCGCCTACTGCCAGCCTTGCTTGGAGGAGGCTTGTGCCCTGAGACAGACCCCATGGCTGCTGACAGCAGCACTTCTCCACAAATCCAATGTCACGCTTGCAGTGGTGAGACAGAAATACAAAAAAGAGAGGACAAGTCGTGAAAAAGGAAGGCCAGGGATAAATTATTTATTTGTTTGTTTGTTTGTTTGTTTGTTTATCTTAATGGAGAACAAAAAAGGAGTAAGGGAAAGAACAGAGAAAGCTGGGTGAAGGGAAACAAAGAAACAAAGTGCCTTCCACTTTATATTTTAGTCTTTGAATCATAGAATTATCAAGGTTAGAAGGGTCCTTAAAGATCTTATAGTTCCAACCCCCCTGCAATGGTCAGGGCCACCTCCCACTAGGTCTGGTTGCTCAGAGCCCCATCCAGCCTGACCTTAAAAATTTCCAAGGATGGGGCTTCCACCACCTCTCTGGGCAACCTGTTCCAGTGTCTCACCAACCTCATGGTGAAAAAATTCTTCCTGTTGTCTAATCTGAATAGACCCATCTCTAGTTTTAATCCATTCCCTCTAGTCCTATCACTACCCAACATCCTAAAATGTCCCTCCCCAGCTTTCTTGTAGCCCCCTTCAGATACTGGAAGCCACGATAATGTCTCTCCAGAGACTTCTCCAGACTGAACAACCTCAACTCTCTCAGTCTGTCCTCATAGGAGAGGTGCTCCAACCCTTTGATCATCTTTGTGGCCCTTCTCTGGACAAGTTCCAGCACATCCATATGCTTCCTGTACTAGAGGCTCCAGACCTGGATGCAGTACTCCAGATGGCATCTTATGAGAGTGGAGTAGAGGGGGTGAATCACCTCCCTTGGCATGCTGCCACACATCTCTTGATGCAGCCCAGGATACAATTGGATTTCTGGGCTTCAAGAGCACACTGATGGCTCATACTGAGCTTCTTTTCCACCAGTACCCTCAAGTCCTTTTCTTCAGGGCTGTTCTCAAGCCAGTCAGTGCCCAGCCTATATCAGTACTTGGGATTGCCCCAACCCAGATGGAGGATCTTGCACTTGGCCTTGTTGAACTTCATGAAGTTGTCATGGGCCCACCTCTCCAGACTGTCAAGGTCCCTCTGGATAGCATCCCTTCCCTCCAGAATGTCACCCACCCCACACAGCTTTAAGTCGTTGGTAAACTTGCTGAGGGTGCAGCAATGCCACTGTCCATGTCACCAACAAAGATTTTAAACAAGACTGGTCCTAGTACTTAATGATCCATGAGGGACTCCATCTGTCACTGGTCTCTATTTGGATATGGACTCATTGACAATCACTCTTTGGGACCAGTCACCAAGCCAGTTCTTTACCCACTTAATTGTTCATCCATCAAACCCATATTTCACCAACTTGGAGACCAGAATGTCATGTGGGACAGTGTCAAAGGCTTTGCTCAGGTCCAGGTAAATAATGTCAGTTGCTCTTCCTCCATCTATTGATGTTGTGACTTTCTCATAGAAGGTCACAAGGTTAGTCAGGCACGATTTGTCCTTGGTGAAGCCATTTTGATTGTAGCCAAGCACCTCATTATTATTTTTATGCTTCAGCAGTGCCTCCAGGAGGATCTTTTTATCTCCTGTGTGGTTCTTTACAAATGTTGCTCAGTTCCTGCGACATAGAATAGTCAGTATAATAGACTTGTTCCTTTACACCCTCAGACATAATGCCTGAGACCTGGTTTGGGTTTATCATCAAAAAACATACTAAAAATGTGATGACTATGACAAAAGAAGTAGGATAGGATTGGTATTTTGGTGCAGTAGTCTTGGAAAATGCCTAAGGCTTCCAGACTGTCTTTCAGAAACCTATAGTGGGACATTTGCTCCTCAGTCATTTCTCACTGACAATGCAATATGGCCCTTCTCCTGGGCAGATAACCTTTTCTAATAACTGGTATTTTTTTCCCCCCTTTTTTACATAACCAAGGTTTCTGATATGCATAGAGATAAAATGGTCTAATAAAGAACACACAAACATGTGCCAACACTGGGGACACCCACATACAAGATAATACAAACATGTACATGTAGACTGCTACCCTGATACACTCTTTCTTAATGTCATAGTCAAATGCTTCCCAGTGTCCCATGTTAAATTAGATTGACAAAGCATTTAAAAGTCTGATTTGTAGCTATTTTTATGTAAATCTAACTATCCTGTGGTGTGTATAGTTACTCAAAATATGAAGGTAGGCAGTAGGTGGGGATTTCCTCAAGATTTCACCCAGAAGTATTTCCAGACTAGATGAACATAATATAGACTATGTATAAAATAAAAGATGACTGCGATGTTATGTTGTGATGTCCATAAAAATAATTATAAATTCATTTCTCTGATCTTCAAAGTCAATTTGTCATTGGTGTATCTCAGATGATCTGTTCTCTTCTCAGTATGGATGACAAAATTAACTTCCAATATATTAAAAGGTTTATTCTTGCTAATCTGTTTTCTACAGATTTAATGGATTTGGGCATAACAAATTCAAATATGGTCATTTTTTTATCAGAGTACAAAACATGTACTTATAAAACATTTTATTCATACTATTTCAAAATTTCTATTTATAAATTTATTTATCCTTGATGTAAAAAGGGAACAGTCACATATCAGCATTCAAAACAATCTTGCCCCAGCAAACTTAGCAGAGATTAAGTAATGATATATGCCACATTTTAGTGTAAACTGTGAAAAATGGTAAAGTTGTGAACTTTATTCTAATCTGGCAATATTCACCATACAAATCCAAGTCATCTGGCAAAGGTGAATTCAGAAAAAAAGCTCCAGATAAAAACTGCCGCTACGTAAGATTATTTAAAGCAAACATAGTAAAGATATTGCTATGTATTCCTTAAACAAAGCAGGTCACATCTCAGAAGCAAAGAGATTTACTGTAAATTACTGAAAGATTTGTAGCTGTAAACTGATAGGATGTGTACCCTTCAATTCTCTAAGCATTGTATGCCTGAGGGAGGTTTTGTTGACTTGAATAGATTTACTCCCAACTGGTACCAGCCTAAGTGAAAAAAATAAAGCTCTGTATGTAGACATTCTGCTGGTTAACTGAAAACCTGAGGGAAAATTGGATTATGGCATTCCTCATATTTTCTCCACCCCTAAGATGTTGCAAGATATGATCAAATGCAATGCAAGATGCTTAATCTTATTTGCATATTTTCCTATTATTTTATGCAAGATGCTGGGAAAAAAGTTACACAAAGCAAGTATCACTTTGCCTGGATAATAAATGTAAACTATTTTAAGGTGTGTTCAAGGACAATTCTGCTCCTTTCAGACTTCCTTTGGTGGTTCAGGCTTTGCAGTTTTTCATTCACAATTGTTATGCAGGACACTGAAAGCTATTGAAAATTTCATAACATTTGTACTTGAAAAACACAAGAGGGTATCAGTGCAAGTTCAATTACTTTGTTTTAAATTATAATAATGCTCCAGTTTGGGTTGTTTTAAAGTGTAGGTCATTTCTGGCCTACTTGTGGTGAGTTGCAGAGTGGTTAATTACTGCTTGGAGGCAAAAAATGTGTCACAAAGGTCATTTAAAAAAGAAAGATTTGGGGAGTGCAAAAAAATGCCAGATTTTTAGAACTAGTTCATTTGTCCAGGGGATACCTTTTTATAGTATGCCCAAAGCAGAAGTATTTATCTTGAAGCAAAACCACAATATTTGCCTTTCTGTTTCTGGTACTAACCATTTGGATGCTCTACAATATCGTTAGACAGGTCTTTCATTGTTACTAGTTTCTGTTACAATCCTCCCCCTGCCATTGAATGTGGAATTTTTAAGCTTATTTGGCATGATAATATAAATACTTCTTAGCTCTTCCTCAAATTTTGTTGATCATATGTGAAGAAAATACCCCAAAGAAAATGCAGTACTTATATCAAGAAAAAAATATCTTTAATATTTTTTTTATATTTTTATTGCATTAACTTCATATTCTCTCCGAATTGTATTGGATTTGACATCTACCATGTTAATTCAGGATATTTTTTCTCATCAGCATCATGTCCTGATTTAACCACCTCCTGTTTCCCAAAATTTTATTGAAAGCTTGTAGAAACACAAGCACTTTGAAAATCTCATCCAACAAAGTGAGTCAGTTTCTTAGGTGTGCATTCAGACTAATCATAAACTAAACAAACAAATAAATGGACTATCTCAGAGAACTGATTAGAAACAGGATTTTCTTTTGCTTTTGGAAGCTGAGGTGCTGCCTGCCTGAATGCTGGTAAAACACAGGGGCAAAGAATAAAAGACTGTTAAATCAACTTGGTTAATAGAAAACAAGCAAAAAGCATTGTCCCGAATGTATGGGAGCCCCCAAAACTTAATTTTTAATGAATGACATAAATACTCTTGTTTGGGGGAGTAAAACAGAGGTGTTGAATTTTGAGAATTTAACAAGACAATTGCATGTTCCTGGTTTAGCTGCTGAGACTCATAGCCCGAAAAAAAACCTTGTAGTGGATATATATAAGTCCATCCAGATTGCATGTAATTAAGACAGTCCACTACTTTTTTTATTTTTTTTTTTTTTTTACTTCTCTGCACACAAAAAGGCACTATTTTTTGTCTTTTCCTGCTTAATCCAAAGTTTAAATCAAGACAGTTCATAATGGCAGAGAGCCCTGCTCAAATCCCAGACCACCTATTTGTCAGAATTCCACCAGTAAGTCACATTTCAATGTGCTTTGCCATAGTCCTTCCTTAGTAAAATGAAACCAAAATGAAACCACTGGAGATTTATCACAGTACCTGGTTTCTTGTTATCTCAAAGTAGTAATATTTTATTAATTTGATTAATGTAAAGTTCAGGCCTATATGAAGAACTAGGTTCTAAACAAAATAAATTTTGCTTTAGTTACTCACTACTCCCTTGAAAACAGATACACATTCACAGATTGACATACACACTTTCTACCTACCACTGCTGGCACAGGCTCCTTAGTTACAAGTCTGGTTTATGTGTGTACTGAAAAAGCTATATGCCTTATGATTTCCTAATATAGTATAGGGTCTTTCATTTAGGCATTTTATATGTATCTCAAAATAACCTATACTGGGTTATAACACAATTCCAGTAGCTCATTGCCATCTGTAATTGTAGACAAAAGTAGACATTTAATATAAAATGCACGGTGTTACTTCCCCATTATACACTCCCTGTTTTTGTTTTTCTGTGAGTCAGAAAAGTTATCAGAATTTATGAAATACAAGTATAGATCTATAGAGGGCTTTCAGTCATTAAATTTGTTTTATTCTCTGTATATTCCAAAACTGGATGATGTGTAAGAATAAAAAAAAAAAAAAAAAAAAGCTCTCTGCTGCCTCTATGGGCGAAAAGGGCAAAGTTATCCTGGGTATACTTAATTTATGCAAACTAAAAACTAAATTAATCTCGGTGTATCTACACTGTCTGTTGTGATTTTAGAAATTATATTAAGAGGTTCACCAGAATATATTTATCATCAGTGGACTGAAACTCTAAAGGGATGTCCAGTGTGCACTCTATCCCCCTGTAGCACCCATGTAACCAAGCAGTTGTAGTAGGCAAGTGGGAAAGAAATACCACTAATATGTTCCATAATATTTTCACTGCCTTTAAGTCAAAAATATCAGGGTTGAAAAAGGATTTTCACGATAACTATCTTTAACCCAATCTAGCTCTTAAGATTGCTCATGCTGACAAAAGTATTAGGCCCAGGTTGCTTTATAGATTAAGCTGAATTTCTTTGAATTGAATTGTGTGTTCTGGTCTTATTAATTGACTCAGACTCCCTAATATTTGGATTTCTGCTTCCAGAGCTCCTCATTCAAACATGTAATTTTAATCAAATTATGTTCTCTTTTTAGTGTCAGTAACTCCCATGGCTGTCAAAAACATTAATTACCAAATACAGTTCATACCACATATAGTTCAGATTCACAGAAGAACACGAGTTATTTGCTACTACCCCACACCCATCTGTATTCCCTTTCCCATCTTCAAATTTATCTTTTATCTACTTTTACTCTTCCATGCAACTCTGAGGGGACCAATCCCATCACTAACACATGACACCAAGGAGATTGCACATGAAGGCAATCAAACCAGGGCTATCAGCCGGGAACTAAAGATTCCTGCTTGACCAGAAATAAAAGAGTTAAGAGATGTGGAAGTATTCTTTCTGTATTTAATTCTGTTTATTTGGGTTAAGCCAAGGGCTTTAAACAGCTATTTAGTCCAGCTGCTGAGAACATTAATTTTTTCATTGATGTAGAATTTTGAATAACAAAACAAAAAATTAATAAATGTTTCATTTCAGGACATTTGTTGAAATTCCTCAAGTTTTTCTTTTCTTGCTTTGGCCCAGGAAACATAGGGCTTGAATTCACAGCCTGCAGCCCTGGCCCCCACCCCTGGATAAGACAACTGGGTGCCATTCAACTCCAGTATGATGTTTCAAAAGAGCAAGACCCACTAGTATGGCTAACCCTGAGAAACAAGACCAAGCTTATTTTGTTTCCTCGGCATGGAATTTACATCTATGCACAAATGATAATTTTTATTTATCAGACATGGAAAGAAGAGAGATACTCTGAAGTAGAATTAAATATGCCTGTAAATTCTTTAGGAATTATACAGGGGGTCTCTGGCAGGAGCCTTTAAACTCTTTTATTATTAAAATAATTTCATAGGCCCATGTATCCAGCTGCCCACTCTCATGATTTTATCTATAATTTCCATGTAGCAGACACAACATTATCTTCTGGCATCTGGAGATTGCATGATAATTTCCACTTTCTTTCATAATCAAAAAGGCTCCCAAGTTCACAAAGAAGATCTTGAAACCAGGAACAAAATATAAGCATCAAGTAGAAAGACTAATTTTTCTTTTTTTTTTCATTATTTTGAAGTCTGTCTCACCAGAGACTGAAGGTCTTCCTTATAATTTCAGGCTGGTGATTATTGCAAGCAGTTAAGGCTTAACTATAGTGCTGGCTCTGACCCCTGCAAACTTGTGCAGAGCTGGGATTTAGGATCTTGGCTCATGGTCTGGCTAACCTAGGAAATAAAAGATATGTAATAGGGAAGAAAATACTGCTTGGGAAGCAAGATATCTAGCACCCAATCAAAGGCAGAGCCAAAAGGAGTAATCTGAGTCTGATGGATGAGAACCCAGGCGAGACAGAAATGGTATCAGTATTGTTGTTCCAGTACATGTGGCTGTGGCCCTCACCAGCCATAAATCATGTGGGGATTATTCAAGATAAAAAGACTTCCCTGAGTACCAGTTATCATTACTGTGCCATGTAGACCTGTTTTCACAGCTGGATATCCTGATGCCCACAGCTAGTGCTGCTTGAATCACAGAATCACAGAATGTCAGGGGTTGGAAGAGAGCTAGAAGATCATCTAGTCCAACCCCCTGCCAGAGCAGGGTCATCCAGACCAAGTCACCCAGAAACAGATCCAGGTGGGTCTGGAATGCCTCCAGAGAAGGAGACTCCACAACCTCCCTGGGTAGCCTGTTCCAGGCTCTGTAACCCTGTCACTGATGAGGTCCCCCCTCAGTCTCCTCCAGGCAAATGAGCCCCAGCTCTCTCAGCCTCTCCTCAGCAGGGAGATGCTCCACTCCCTTCAGCATCTTGGTGCCCTGTGCTGGACTCTCTCCAGTAGTTCTTTGTCCCCCTGGAACTGGGGTGCCCAGATCTGGACACAGTATTCCAGATGGGGTCTCACCAGCACAGAGTAGAAGGGGAGAAGAACCTCCCTTGACCTGCTGGCCACACTCTTTCTAATGCATCCCAGGATGATGTGTTTGGAGTTGTTTTTGTCAGACTCTGCCTTCCTCACTTCTCCATCAGAAGGTGCCAAGAAGCATTCATTCAAGCCACCTGCCAATGAAACTCCACAGATCAGCCAAATGCCAGGACTGAAAATGTTTCTACATTTTTTATTTTCAGTTTAAACTGGACACATAAACTTATGTTTTTATGTCATTAGTGACATTTTGAAGGGCACCTCATAAAAAGGAAGCCTGGGCCAGACAACTGGGCAGTTTATACATTCACAAAAATCTCCTTACATGCAAATTTGTAAATACAAGAAAAAATTTCAAAACTTTAAGAAAGGTCAATAATTTCTACACTGGTAAGAATATTATTTGTAAAACAGAAAATATTACTATTCTGAGACTTAAATTGTTAACCATAGTTCTGATACATCTTATCACAGAACACCTCTCAGCATTTCACAAAGTCCAAGATTTAATTAGGCTGTTAGGTGGAAAGCCCTTTACAAAGAAAATAGATAAAAAATCATATTTTCCATTAGCCAGTATGAAGTAGAGGGGAGTTGGCTGGCTGTAGCCCTTCCTTTGGTAATTTAAACATTTTCATTGGAGTGTCTGGGAATTACCTCTTTTCTCCTGTATAGATAGCTCTGAACTGAGGCTATTGCTTTGGGGAATCAGGGAAGAATTTTTCCAGTTGGGCATATAAAGACCCTCAGCTCATCCCATTTTCCTCTAGTGTAACAAAGACACAGTCAGGACAATAGATTTCAGAGTGTAACATTCCCATTAAAGCACTTCACAGAGACGTTTTAGCTCCACACACTTGCAGTTACTGTCTGAGGACACCCTGGGGATTTTAATGCACCATGAGATCTGGAGATGGAGAGGGGTCCATAGTTCTGTCTCCATGACCACACTGGTGGGAACTGGAGCAACTTAGGAAATAGGTGGTACCTCAATTTAGTAAACTAAGAGAAAAGAACAAAAAAAGTTCTGAAACAATAAGTTAAATCAATGCTTTATCTTGGCTTTGCATTGTTCACTGAAATTGTCAGCTAGGACTGAGTCTGTATTTGTATACAGAATGTATTTGATTAAATTTGTACACAGTCACTCAGATAGCTTGTTAAGGGGAGAATCCCATTTCCAGTGATTACTGTAGGAAAAAGACACCATCCATCCACCAATAACTGCATTGTCTGAAGTTAGTAATATGTTTTAATAGACAGCATCTTCTTCCAGCAGTGGTAACACTCAACATTTAGAGTTAGTACCAAGGACTGGTGTGCAGACCAATGTCACTCCTAAATCTTGTGTGTCACATTCAAGGGTGCAGAAATTAAAAGCCTGCACCCATAGGGAGGAGCAGCCGGGACAGCTGACGCTAAAATGACCAACAAGGGATTCCATCCCACATGTAATATATACAGTATAAAGCTGAGGGGTCAAACTCTCTTCTTCAATGGCCAGCATGCAAAGAGGGCTCTGTTCTGCCTTCAATCGCTATCCGTGTATTTCTGAATCCAGTTCCAGAATTCACAGGTTCACAGATGTTAGGGGTTGGAAAGGACCTAGAAGATCATCTAGTCCAACCTGCCTGAGCAGGATCACCTAGACCAAGTTGCCCAGGGAAAAATCCAGGCGGGTCTTAAGTGTCTCCAGAGATGGAGACTCCACAACCTCCCTGGGCAGTCCCTAACTGAGCCCTGTCACCCTCACTGGGAAAAAGTTCTTCCTTGTGTTGACCCTAAACCTCTTGTGCTCCAACTTGCACCCATTGCCT
>JAOEGS010023989.1:42095-62630 GCA_025447755.1 Corythornis vintsioides
CTTTCTGAAGTCCAGGGTAGCAATCCTGCTTGTGGCCCTGGGCCTGCTGCCTGCAATTCTAAACTCCACCATCTCGTAGTCACTACAGCCAAGGGTGCCTCCTACCTTCACATCCTCTACCAGACCCTCTGTGTTGGTCAGAACACGGTCCAGCATCACTCCTCTCCTTGTTGGCTCTTCCAACATCTGAATTAGGAAGTGATCATCAATGCTCTGGAGGAACATAGTGGACTGAGCATCCAGTAATTCCCTTTCTCTTCCCCTTTGTGAAGGGAGAGGGATTAACGGAGAGGAGCTCTGTTACAGGTCTAGTAGGTGGCCCTGACTCTAAACCGTAACAGGACAGTACTGATCTCTTACAAACAAGGCATACATGGCTTCAAGAAGACAGGTGACAGTCTTACCATAGTCTTTGAGAGGGAGCTTTAGTTTCCAGGATAGTCTCTACTGGTCTGCCTTGACTATTTTGGCCTCTGTGGCCAAGTTAACTTATTCTTAATCTATTGCTTTTACACACTTAGGGAAAAAAAAGCTCCCTTATAACCCATGTTCAAGGGAATAGTGGGTGAACACATAATAGCAGAGTCCTGCACCTTCCTATCACAGTGCAGACATAACCAGAAAGAGTGGCCAGGACACAAGTTCTGAGCAAGATAATCTAATTATCTTGTGATCACTCACAAGCAACACTAGACCCAAACATATTAACTGCTCCTGCAACCACTTTTCCCAGTTTTATAAAGGACTCGATTTCATTCCCAAAGGCTTCTATGACTCAGCTTCTCAGCCTGCCTATCTTCAGCTATGCATATGTTGACAACTGCTTTTTTCTCATTCACATATTCAAAGCAGAAACTAAGAATGTAAAGGTTATTCCATTCCAATACCCTCTCTCCATGGACAGGTCTAAGATGCCTCTGTTGATGAATAGCACCATGCTGGCATGCAAATTTGCTAAATGTAACCAAGGAAACGGGGTCCTTACTAGCATCGTACACTTCTCAGAGCATTTGCTGGAAGCAGAATAGTGTCTCTGCTATCTATTTGCTGTCAGTCACCTCTGGGATTGCAATGTAAAAATAATTACATATGTATAATGAATGATAGGAAATAAATGATGTATGTAAATATAGGCACATAGTCATCTCAGTGAATGGACTGATTTGATCAGAAAATCTGATGGACCAGAATAGCTGCACATATTTTATTTTGATTCCCCATGGAAACCCGATTAGATTTCTGGCAAATAAGCACTGCTCAGGCCATCTAGCTACAAATTTGTTGTTAACATATATCTGGCCATGTGGATAGGTTTAACAGTCTGTAAGCTGGATCATGGAATTATAACCACAACACACTTCAAAATTAAGAGCAAGCTTGAGGTAAGTTTGGGCATCAGCACTTAAACAAAGCCAACCAACCAAATGACACAAAACCTTGAAGTCTTTAGACAGTCCGAATAACAGAGGTGTTGATGAAAGAAATTTCATCAGAGAGAGTTTGAGGCTGCCCTGCTATGCCAGTCTTCCATAATATAACCAGACAAGACCTTGCTGAAGATCTGGGACATGAACAAGGAAACACCATTTATGGAGGTTATTTATTAACTCAAAAAGGGATAACACTTAAGCTTGGGTTTGGGTGATGCTCATGGGCACTATGGTTACATCATTTCTACCATGGCTTGCTGCTCCACGTCTTCCACCATGTCTGTCCCAGCACAAGCCTACACTTAGGAGTCCTCTTCAATCTTAACTACTTCTAGCAAAGCCATACAATGACAGGAGGTCAAAGGGAGCAAACTGACCTGTAAAAAGAACAGAATTCATTCATTTTTGGGAAATCTGTACTGCAGACATCATGTCTATGTGTGCTGATCTAACAAACCTTTGAGAGCAGTCAAACTGGCACAAGGCAGAGGCAAGCCACCACTTTGCAGGAGAGCTGTGAAGATACAGGGTCAAAATGCAGTTCTGGAATAGCAATGGAACTATGGGGAGGGGACCATGGTGGAGCCAGAAAACACAGAGGAGGAAGAAAGAGATAGCTGACTGACTGTGTATTGCAGACTCCTTGAAAGAATTAGATCTTTCCAGGATAAGTAACCTTTCCATGAGAAGAATTAGTAAATTATATAAACAAAGAGACAGCCAGAATCCCCTTGTCTTCTCTCAGTCCCTGACATTCATCTCCTTTCTCCTTGGCTTCCTTATTAGATACTTTATGTTTAGAGCTCAGAGCTTCACTGTGCTAATTATAAACCCAAATTATCTAATATCTTTTAGACAGAAGAAAACATTCTACCCCTTTCTCAATAGAAAGAAAGAATCTGAAAATACAACTATGATCAGGGCATGAATAAGTGAAGAGACAAAGATGTCATAGATCATTGATAACATAAACATTTTAGCTGCTTCAAGCAGATCGGAAAAAAAAATGTTTATCAATTCAGTACAGTTTGAGGGAAAACTGCAAAACCTGAACATACACCTGAACATACACCTAAAGCTTCTGGAAATTTATATAAAACATCCCAGAATGCTAATGGTAGGAAATGTCAAGAAAAAATGTCTTTCTATGGTTTCCAGCATTCCCTGACATACTTTAGACTAGGAGTACTCAAAAAAAATACCTGTGGTATGTTGGTAATTCTACTTTGACTCACACATATTCAAATAAGTGGCAACATGAGAAAATGTAAAATTAAACACTATTCCTAACCTCAAAAAAAGTTTCATATTTGACTCATTTGTCCTTCAGGGGAAAGCTCATGTTAAATGTTATTTTCCATGAAATGTGTTGTTCATCTCTGCTTTTCACTCCTCCAAGACTTTTGTAACTATTCCAATACATTTTGTACCAGATTAACTTCTGGTATTGGTATTTTGCATTATTTGCATAAATGCATTATGCTTTCTCAATTTATTTTCTAAAAAGGATGTTACATGGAACAAAAATACCTTTCTTATGTAGGTGGTGACTTAGAGTTGGTGATGGCAATCAGGTCTCTATCTGTCTCAAGCCTAAAAACTGCAAAGATCTGTATGACTCAAAAGTCTAGCAATAGATACTAAGTAATAACTTGAATGTAGAAGATACTGAGTGAAAGTCAACACAGACCAAAAACTAATGTGTGACATGTTTATTAGGAAAGCAATGTGAAATCAATTTTGCTCCAGGTTCTGCATGTTCATTGCAAAAAAACCCTCATATAGCATCATGATGTCATCAAGTCCCATCAAGACTGAGTGAAACTTGTCTGAATTTAGAACAATTGGAAAACCTCTTCTGTGAGATAGCATTGATGCCATAATAAAAGACAAGAAAGATGGCAAGTTAGCTAAATCAAGCATAGTAGTTATTGGTGATCTATGGTTTCAGGTTATTCTTAGACATTATAAGAAGTACAGTGGTGAACCATTTGACACCGATACCAAAAAATCAATTATTTTATGCAAAATACTAATCTAAATATCATTGTCAGTGAAAAATCTTTGAAATACTAGGCAGGTAGACACTTTGAAGAGTTAAGAAACAGGGAATATTTACTTAAGAAAAGTAAGATAGACGTATAACAAAATGAATGTTACAGGCAGTGCCAAATTAAGTGTCTTATTTATTCTTATTCTTAATTTACCTTGGGTAAACAAAAAAGTTACCAAGTAAATGTTAAAAGGAAAACCAATAAACACAGATAAAAGTAAGCACACTTATTAAAAATATTTTGTACATCTATAGGACTTACTCTGGAGTTATTTCAAACCACTTTAATGAGGTTAGGCTTCAGATTTACATTTGAGAAGACTAAAACACTAGTAGGTGACTTGCAAAGACCATACAGAAAGTTCATCAGGTAATTGAGAGGACAACCTATTTTATTTTATTCTCACTGCCCCCAGACAGTTTAGAATTGAACTATAGAGCTGCTGCAGGACATTGGTGAAATAAATAACACAGGACATTTCTGCATCCATGATGAACTTTATATTAATAACAAGTCAGAAGATTCATTGTACATTTTTGTGCTAACATTTCCATGACTTTAATTACATGTTTAAAAGAGAAAAAGAGGTTTAAATCCCCTAAGGAAAGAAATCCTAAGGGACCAATCCTGTGGGATCAAGAACTTTACAATAGTGGCCATAAATATAATCTTTGTGATTAATTTATTAGAACTTGTAATAAGCATTTCTGCAACTATCAATTACAAAAATAAATACAACAAGCAGTTTATACAGACTAAAACATTCAAGGCAGAAAATGAACTATCATAAATACTCTTGAGTTGAATGTAAAAGATCTCAGTTACTTCCTTTTTCATAAATACTAAAAAAAACCAAAACAAACCAAACATTAAAAAAAACGCCACAGCCAGAAAGATTGTTATCTTTTGGAAGAAAAAAAAAAAAAAAAAAAAAAAAGTAATTCTTTTTACAGTAATTTGAAGAAAAGTAGCATATGTTTCAAACCAAATTTAGAACTGATACTGTTGTTACTGGTAAAGAAGCTACTGAGGAAGAAATTAAAATGTGTAATTAATGTTACAACATTACATTAACACATAAATAATTTCTCTGGCAGGTCATACAATTCACATGCATATTTTATTAAACTGTAAGAAATAATTTTCTGTGTGACCCTGATCTTTCTGCATGCTTTGAAGTCTGAAAGCCAGCAGTATAGCCTATAAGTTTAAAGAAATTTAGAAAGAATTGTGAAGTTAAAAGGTACTTTTGATGTTTGTTCTTTCTCTTCTATCACAAGGACATTCAATGCAGGAGAAGTGGAAAATATTAATGCCCAAGAAATTTCCATAGCAATCATGCTCATTTAACTCTTTCTAATCACTTAATATAAAAGGCTGGAGACAGCTTTTTGTTTAGAAAAAGTGTAAAGATGGCTCTAGAAATCTCCTATTTTATTGCCCACAAATTCTTCTCTTACTCTGCTTGCACAAATTGCTAGGATTTACCCTTTGCCTTGAGAATAGGTACCTTCGGCTGTCAAATAGCACAGCAGTTTTTCACATATCTCAAGGCTGGATTCAGAGCATACCCCTTTGCCCTAGAAGCATTACTACTGCCTTTGATCACACAAAGAGCATCAGATTGTGAGATAACTTCCACTCCTTTGTCCAAACAGCCTCCTTATTCCCATCCTCCAAATCACTGCAATCACAATCATGCTGAGTTGCAATGGGACACATCCACGTGGCTTAACAGTGATGTGCTGGTCAACCAAATTTTCAGTTTTTTTCTTTCAAAGTAGATTGAAAGTTGAAATCTGTCTGAGAAACGGGGCACAGCTGGCTGTGGGAAGAGTACCTTCCCTTTGTCTCATTCATTCTCACCATTCTTCATGTTTTGTAAGACCTGAATCAATTTTCTGGCATAAAGTTAAGGAAAAAGTACAGTTAAGCATGAAATCAAGACCAGTACTGCTAATGTTCAAGGGATTTTCCCAAAGGAGAGACATCCATTTCACAGCTGGCAAATCTGTATCCACTCAGAACATTTCTGACCAGTAGCATGATCAGGTGAAAATATACCATAGGGTAAATGCCTTGGTGGAAATATTTCAATGCCAAAGCTGTGTAACTAACTATACACTTGACTTTTTTGGTGGTTGTTCTTGGAAGCATCCAAAGTTGCAAGCTGCAAGGGCAAATGCAGCTAGTGAAGATAAACATTTTGAGGGGGTAAAAAGTTGGGAAAAAGAATAAAAAATGCCTCAGCAAAGGTTATAAACCCAGCTCTACTCTTTCTCCTGAGCACAAATTCTTCAAGCAAAGGATATAAACCCAGCTCTACTCTTTCTCCTGAGCACAAATGCTTCAAGCAGCCCCACCCACCTTGTATAATTAACTTCAATTGTCTTTAAAGTTGCAGAATTGGAACTTTAAGGGGTTGTGAGCTATTCCTCTTGACCCTGAACTATAGTACTTAAAGATGGCAGGAAACACATCCACAGGCACTTTAAATAATCCCCACACGTATGTAATGTGAAATATCATGAGATTGTGAAAAGCACATTTAAATCAATTACTCATAAATATAATTTCATAAAGCATATTTCTCAGAAGTATTGATTTAAATTCCTGCTAAACTATTAAATAAAATTACCTGGCCACCAAAGATGAGGTTTTAAGTCTCCCAGATGGTGCAAGAGTCTCTCTTTTGCCAGCTGTATTGTAATAAGCAAAAAGTTAACATCTCTGACTTTATTTGAATTTTAATGAACAAGATGAATTAAATCTTTCAGCTTAGCTGCTTACGCTGTGAACCAGCCTGAGTTCCTGAAAGATAAGAAATAGATTGTGCTTATTCAACAGCTTTTCTGTGTGGAGACAGAGGGGGGAAAAGAAGCCAGGTTTCTGTGGAATTTAAACTCATTATTTAAAAAAAAAAAAAAAAAAAAAAAAAAAAATTATAATGGTAATTATGAATATGAGTTGCAGAATTAATTAGTGAGTTTAAGAACATCTCTGAAATGAGAACATGGGTCTTTACCACGTCTAGGGACAGTGCTCATTGTTAAAGGATGGCCTGTCTGGATGTCCCAACAGATGCATATATGTGTGTGTGTGTGCGTGTGTGTGTGTGTGCGTGTGTGTGTGTGTGTGTGAGAGAGAGAGAGAATCAGAATATAATTCCCTTCTAATCACACTGCTCCAAAACTACAGTTGAAAGAGCATGAAAGAACACAAAATTTATGCCAGCTTTCATTCTTATTTCCTTGCTGCTGAAGCTTTTATCACTCTCACTGGTATCTACATTTCACACAAAAAATATTGTGTATCTTTTATGTTTTTCCATTTCCTGCAGAATGAAAGGGATGGGGGTATGTTGGTGCAATTTGCCAGTAACACTAGCAAACTAAATAGGGGATAAGTAGATGGTGAAGTTGGCTTATTTCCAGGCCTTAAATTAATTGTCAGCATGGCAGATATTCTAGTCAATTTTAGAGAAGGGTATGAATAGGGTTTTGTTTTTAGCTTTGTTTGTTTGTTTGTTAATTCTGCAATTAACACAGGTGTATCATACTGATACATACATGCATACATGTAAACACTTGTGCAAAGGCTGGGTCTCTTCATTCACATGAATTCAGCATGGAAATTTACTACTCTAAGTTTGAAATTAGCAACTGCTTAGGGATTTAATCTCATTTCTATGCAAAAATTCCAATCTGAATTTAAGTAGTTATTGATGAGCTAGATATATTTGCAGATGTTTCTATCAAATACTGCTCTTTCCTGCAGCATGTTTTTTCATGTTTCAAACAATAGGAAACGTGAGTCTGTACAGTTATGTCTTTAGACTATGCACAGTGCAATTTTTGATTAGTATCTTTTTATGTTACCTTTTTTGCCACCTTGTCTTTTTCTCCCTGTGTGATTTTTAGTGTGCTAAACACTGAAAAATTCCCTCATACCTCAGAATTATAAAATAGTCTTGGAAGGGTGAAAGAGAGTCTCTGTTGCATACCTTTAAGTCTGAATATTTTGATTTCCTGTGTAATTTCAATTTCGCTGTGAATCAGAACCATCTACGGTAAACAGAAAGCGGAACTGGGGTTTGCTGATATTATGGTCTGCCAGGAATAGGAGCTGTTATTGCAAGTCTGAAGAATTTTATACCTCTCTTATAGTTTGTATACCATCTGAATTTTATTAAACTGCTTCTGCCTGACCGTGAGCTTGGAGCCTGAGCCCTTATATGCAGGGAACCTTAATGCTAATAACAAAATAGACTTTAATTAGACCCACAGCTTCAAAAAGGAAAACTATCAAACTTGAATAGCTTCTTGGAAAAAATTTTCCTATCAGCATTGATTAACAAAATAAATAGTATGCCAGCAAACCAACTGCAGTCTGCTGCATTTGTTTCCTTCAGTCTCTATTTTGGCTGCCTAACTGGTTTTTGAACTTCTTTATCCCAAAATGTGCCACAGCCTGATGCCAAGACTAACATCCCTGTTCAGCTCACAGTGTGAAAAACAAGAGGTCAACACTAGAGCTACCTGGCAGAACCAATAAAGTATATACAGTAAAGTTATCAAAAATTTGCAGATCGATGCATGAGAGAAAATAGAGCTGCGAAATACAGAGTTACATGGCAAAACTACAGACACAGAATAGTTCTTTGCACTGCTGTAGAAAATGTTCAGCTGCTCCTTAATTAAGGCAACACTAAAACTGTAATTTAGACTCTGATTAATGTCAGTGTAGTATTCTGATCTGTCCTAAAAGACATAGGATCATATAAACAGCAACAGAGACTCAGTAAATTTCCTAGCCCATATCTCTTTTTCAAAATGGAATCTACAGTCCCTCCTCTATCTATTTTAGATAGAACAATTATCTAGTATTTAAAAGACCTAACGGAAGGAAAAAGGTAAAGAATATTGGTCAAACAGCTTCCAACAGGTCATTAAATAATCAACTTGATTTAAAATCTTTATACTTGTCTTTCACAGTTTTGCCTCCTTTTTGTTCACAATCTATTTGTTATTTGCTTCCTGGTGGTCCTCATAATTCATACTGCAGTTGTATTTAAAGATGAGAGGCAACAATTTTTTTCTGAGTTATTATTAATGATTATAAGCAATACAGAAGTTCTGATTTTTCAAGCAAGTTCTAGACATTGATTTCAATAAAATCATAAATGAGCTTGAACAAGATTTCACTGAGATCAAAAAAGGAATGATCAGTGTGCATAAAAACAGATTAATCCATCCTGCATACAGGGACACATATGTGGGTGATTGTTGTTGGGCTGACACTGAGAAAGAATGTAATAGATTCTTATAGCTGCTATATGACTGTGATACGCCTTAGTCTCAAGAAATAGTCACCAGCTTATTTAAAATCAGCAAGGGAACTGGACTCTAGGGCATCATTTTGGGGTTGTGGAATTCCACTCATCATGGTGCCCCGAGATGTGGACACTGGAGGACCTGCCAGCAGCAGGAACCCATAGACAAGTTCAAGCAGTATCTGTGCAATGTCCTGTCCACATTTTCAGACAGTGTGTCTCTGCCCTATGTATAGAAAAAACACAGAGAAAAGACTACATAAAAGCTAGCAAGTCTGAAATAATTTTGAAAATAAAAAACTTTCAGTGTGTTCTCACCTGTAGTTTATACTGCTGCTGTTATGATGTTACAGTAAAATAATAACACAAACTTGATTTTTAATCATTGCTTAGTTTTGTTTTTGCGTGAAGTGCAGATTTCATGGAGATATATCTCTTCCACACCTAAATATAATCAGTTGAATTGCCAAACCCAAAAATTACTGTTGCAGATTCTTCTGCTTCAAACCCCCCTGCATCAGAAAGCAAGCTGTGGTTCCCCCTTCTGCATCCTCAGCATCAGCAGGATAGGGTTAAGCCACCCTCCTGGGGCCCTGGATCTGTGGCCAGCAGCAGCTGGGGTGCAGCAGGAGCCAGGGCTGAGCGCAGAGGGTGGCAGAGGCACTGGGAGGGGAGCCAGACGGCCTCCTGGGGGTGCCCAGCTGCCTCCCTTGGCTGAGACATCAAGGGTTCAGAAGAGGGGAAGATGAGATGTCATCCTGCAAGGAGGGGAGGAAGGAGGAAACCATTGGGCAGACTGGGTCAGGAGATGCAGCAGAGGAGCATTTTGGATCACATGGCAATTTTGATAAATCTGGACACTGTTTTAAACCTTAATCCATTCCTGATTGCAAGCAGTGAAAGCATAGATATGCTGGTCACAGGGACAAGAGGAAAACAAAACCCAAACACAGGCAGCCTTCTGCTAGATAATAAATATCCTGTAATCACAATGCAATTTACAGTTTGATTGGCAACACTGAGTTAGAATTCAGCTAGGATACTGCAACATAGGAGCCTTTGCTTTGCTTTCCAGACCAAACCCACATTTTTGTCAGTAAAGCAAGTAGATTGGACTCCATTTCACAACAGAACTGTATTACAGAGAAAGAAGGTACATTGTTATTTGCAGCCACATTTCATTGTCTCCATGCATTGCTGCAATTTGATTACCTTAACGTCCCAGAAGACAACATATAAGCCATTGGACAATCAAAGTTTTAGATAAGGAACGTTTCAATTTCAATGTGAATTTTCAATTTAAAGGTATAGGAATAAAGTGTGTGTCCCAGAAAATAGATATCGGGGACTCAGTGAATCTTGAGAAGCACAATTGCTCACATTTTCAAAGTGTATTATGCAGAACTTCTGACTAGTCCTTCACAGACACAGTTACAAAAATCCTAAACCATCATTTTCTGTCAGAGGCTTTTGTGATTCTCTACTTTTGTACTTCACTGAGGAAGTGAGGATTAAAAACTCTGCCTGGTAAGAGCAGTAAAATCCTGATACACATACTATTTGTTCTCTTTAGTGTATTTTCTTTCCAACCCTTTTTGAAATGTTGTTTCCTGTGCCAATTTTACCTTCTAGCAAAGCTGGAGTACCCTGGAGTGTTTATGTGGAGTATACCACAGCACTACATGTTGGAGCTGGGCTGGTCGTAGCCAGCTGGTACAACCTTCTGCCATTTGTGGGCGTTTGCTGAATTATGTGACCACCCACAGAACTGTGAGATGCTTTTGAACAAGAAAAAGCACCTCTCCCTGCTACATACCTTTACATTTAGATTTCCTGTGTTATTGTAATTTAGCTGTGAATCAAAATCATAATCAGAAAACAGAAAGCAGACCTGAGGTTTATGATCTGTTATGTTGTGCCAAGATCAAGAGCTCTCTTCTTGCATGTCTGAAGAGAGCTGTATCTATGCAACTATGTATGTATGAGTCTTGTTTAGTTGCTGGTGACCCAGTGGAGAACCAAAGCTGATCATGCAAAGCCTCCATTATTAACCACAAATCAGTCTCTTCAGCAGCAAGTGCAGTGGCTCTGCTGTGGAACCTAGTGGTGGGGCTGTCACTAAGGCCCTCAAAATACCTGAACAATTCCTGTAAAAATTCACCTTTGCTTTATCTCAGTAGGGAAGCTTTTAGGCCAGGAGCCTTCATTTTCACTATTAGCCATAAAGTACCTAGTGAGGTTTCTGTCAGCCATTCAGTGTTTCATCATGCTGTATCTGAGACATGCTGCCCTCATCCCAAAGCTTCATTATTTATTAAACCAGAAGAAGAACAAAGCTCCCTTGGCTTGCTTCCCTGATTCCCACCTTAGCTGGGGGGGAACTTACTTTCCTGCTCCTACTACTCCACAAACATGATAAAAACATCCCTTAGACCCTGAAGTTCAGATCTAATTCTTTCCTATAGCATTATCCTCTCAGGAAACAAGGTATTTTGTACCTTCTGTTTTTGCAGATGAAACAAGGTGATCTCCTGATGCTGCAGACCCCAACAACCTGTGTGAGAAAGCTGGAAAATACGTATACTTGTTTCTTCCTTCTACTGTGAAACATGCTGATTTCAGATTCCCCTTTTCTTCCAGAAGCACAATTCAGCTAGAACTCAATTTCCCACAACACTTCCCATTGCCAGGGACTGATGCCAATTCACCAGTTCCTACTAAATAACTTCCTCCTGATGGTTTACCAGACATGTTTCCCTCTAAAAACTTCCAGCCACCCAGATGTACAAATTTCACATGGGGAGGTCTTGATAGCATGAGAAGGAAGAGATAAAGATGAAAGATTGATTCCCTGTTCTACAGGTACCTGTCCCTTTCCTTCAAGAAAAAGATGTGTCTGCAGAGATCTAGTGGGAGACCCTACATCCAAAGCATGCCACCGTTTCTCTTCTGTTCCATTCTGGAAAGTCACTCTATATCTCCTAAGAAGACTGTTACCCTTTCTTGCCCCAGCTTCACAGTAGTCTTGCATTACAGCACTGATGCTGCAATACTAAAAGAATCTTACAGTGACACTCCACCAGATTAAAAGACAAATAAGCATGAAAATATGAATCAGGACATCTACTGTATGGGAATAATAAACAAGAAGAATCCAACACCAAACTTCATATATAGTCTTTTTTCTCTGGTCTTCTTGAATGTATTTACAATTAATAGTAAACCCATGTGAATCACTTCTTGATGCAAGGTGGATGGATGCTGATGAACAATTAACCTGGGTGGGCCAGGAAACCATGTTCTGATACAGACTGAATAACACAGTTACATTTTATTTTATTTTTTTCTGGGAATCACTTCTGAAACTATCTGGCCACAATGAAGTACCATGGAGAAAAAGAAATTTATCTTGTTCTTTTGTTTTGTTTTGTTTTGTTTTGGTTTGGTTTGGTTTGTTTTGGTTTGGTTTGGTTTGTTTTGGTTTTGCTTTGTTTTTCCTGTTTCTGCATCATTCTGAGTAGATTATAACATCTGAAAATCTATTACCTGCATAACATGCACTCTCACAGCAGCATTTCTTTGTTCTGTGTTACTCAGTGGAAATAAATTACAAGAGCCTTGTAAGGATTACCAAGCCACCTAGTTTATCAGCTTCACAGGTGTTATAACACAGGTGCACTTAACATCACTGCGGAATGCCACTATATACATGTTTTTCACTTAAAAAGCTATATCAACCCTTTCTGTCTTTGGGGTGTACCAAAGATACTGCTTTTCCTCCATTTTTTTTTTTTTAAGATCAAAAATGTTACTTACTCTATGATATGTAAGTGCAAAGGTGAGGATACTAATGCCCAGCACAGAAGACAGGACTGTGAGTCTCTGTATAAGATGTGTCAGTGTTCCAGGGGACTTCTGGTGTTTCAAAAGAGATAGATATATCCTCTGTACATCATTTGTTGCTAATTGACTGGTGAGAGTCACCACACATGTAAGAGATATTTAGGCAAAACAAAGTGATCTAGATGTCTAATTATCACCGAATTATTAGCATAGGTTAGGAAGTTGTACAAAGCACACGATAGACTATACTCTTGGAGTCAAACACTTGATCTTTGCAATACCAACAAACTTACTATATAGGAAGTAAAATTTGTATGTTCTCTTTGCTGCTGAAAACCAATTTACCTGTAGCTTTGTGTGAACCTGTGACAATGAAGAAATAGACAGCTTGGCATGAAGAAAATTACACCCTCCAAACAGAATAAAATAGAAAATTTGGTATTTAAAATGTAATAAAAATATGGAAATGTGTGTGGCTTTAGCCCAAGGCTTGTTTTCAGACTTAATTTGAAATATTGAGATAGCTGTAATCTCTAAGAAATGGAACATCCAGAATTATATTTCAATATAAATTGTCCACCTGGAATCCTGACAACTTTATTAAATCATGTGTGTGATGATTTTTAAAGAGAATTGCAGGGTTTTGCGACATTTCAAATTTATTTTTTCCCAATATATATTTGTATAAGTGTCTGTGATTCAAAAAAATATATACATTTCTTGAAAAAAATTATATGGTTATAGGTGTCCCACAAATCATACCCACCAGAATTGCTATATGTACATGAATCCTCTGCTTCTCTGCATTATAATCCTCATTCACAAATCTCACTGGATAGGAAATACCATATTTTACAAAAATTGCCTAGCATTTCCTGTTAACTGACCAACTACTGTTGTCATTAACTTCAGGGGTTCTTATTGGACCATAATGAGTCTTGTGAAAGACAAGTAGGTGCCTTTAAAAACATGCAAATTCTGTAAATGATGGATTGCCTCTGATAAACTGTTCCTTAACCTGCTCTGAAAGTAAATTAACTTGCAAATGCTTTTATGTGAAAAGTTTTTTCTTGTTATTTATTTTTTCTTTTTATTATTTATTGCTTGAAAAAAAAAAATCTGTAGTGGTTGGAGCCATAAAAATGCATTAAAAAATATGAGTCCAAACGGAACCTCCAGTGAAAGCTGACTGCAAATAATTTGCTCAGCCTGTGATGTCTTTGCACTCCAGACGTCTATGAGCAGAAAAAGTCTGCAGCAATGTCAAGTCACAGAAAGCTTTTGTAGCTTTCTCTGGGAAGCCACTTCCATTATAATCAAAATTAAAATGAAAAAAGATCTACTTGGTTAGCTTGTCCTTCCATTCAAATTTAACACTCCTTTATTTATTTATTTATTTATTTATTAATTTTTTCTTTCCTTTATGATAGGATAAAGTGAATCAGAGGATTACAGTTTATTATTTCATAAATTCACATTTTGGAAATGCTGGAGACTTTTTTGCTTTCTATTTGTATAAACTCACCATTGGCAGGCTTTATTACAACCTGATGAGATATTCCTAGCTTTAAATGAGCACATTTCATTCAGACACTGCCTCAAAGACACAGCACTCTCTATGTCAGTCATATATCAATTTTTTAACCTTTTGGCAATTGCAGAAGAGAAACACAAATGCTACTGGATCAGACCTAGGACCTACCTAACCCAAAGTCCCACTGCTGATAGTGGGACTATACAATACAAAAGCTTCAAACAAAGATTAAAAAATGGGAGATTTGCAAGGCACTGTATCTCTCTTTTAAAATCCATGGAAAACAGCTGGCCAAAATGTTTGGACTCAAAACATACAACCTCCCAGGCTCAACTGAGTTCAGTGGCAGATTAATACTTAAATGTGGCATTCATAAGATTCATGGTTTCATTCCTGTTCAGTTGTGATTTTTCTTTTAATTCCTCTAAATGTACTTGTTTCTCTCACTTTGAGATACTCTCAGAATACATCAGGCTTTATCATGAGCTGTGTGCTAGACAAAATGTGAGCAAGACTTTTGCTATTCAGAATATTTCACATGCTATTATGCTTCCCTGGTCTGTAATGGGTGTCACCATATGCTGGCAACAGTGCTGCACCACGTGTGAGGAAAGAGGGGTACAGTAAGGGAGGGGATAAATCACTGTGAATTGTCTGGAGATGCTGTGAGGTCTCCCTTCTTGGAGGTATTTAACACCCAATGTGATGATGACCAACCTGCTCTAATTTCACAATTGTCCTCTGAACTGAAGGGTTGGACCATAAGTCCCTTCCAACCTAGATTATTCTGTAACTTTCCTGTCCCAATAATTTTTTTTCATTTAATTTTAATGAGTTTTTAACTTTAGTTCTAAGGCCATTAAAGCAGTTCCTTTCCCTTCAACCTGCTTCACAGAATCAATATGTCTTAAACGTCAAAGAAGATTATGGTTCCCACAATGTTTTGCTGATAAGGAAGGCAGCAAAAATTATTTTGCTGCTTTGATAAAAGTTCACAGACTTCCAGCCTTTGATTAAATAAATGAATAAGTAAATAATATTTCCTGTTACTTGTTTTCTCCTGTCCTTGTTTCCAGAACATAACATTATCTTTTACCATTTAGGCCCCTTTATATGGTCTTCACTTCCATCTTCTGAAGCTACCTGAGTAACCACCACTGTGATTTAATCATGGGAGGTGTCATTTTTTTTCCTCTTGCTTTCTTCTCTATTGGGGTAGATATATCTTCTTCTTCATTGATATATCCCTCTTAGAACACTTAAAGCCTATTCTGGAAACTTGCATTTACCCACTTTCCATTATAGAACATTTTAAATATTTTATTCTTTTCCCCTTATTCCCATAAGCTACTTTTCAAAGTCAGTCTAACACATACCTATCACATAATTGTTGTTTTTTTCATTTAGTTTTGGTTTTGAGCAGTAGCATGCATATCCTAGAGCAAGCCCCCAGTCCTGGTACAATGCTGCAAAATGTCACAAAATTACATTCCAGTTGTGGTGTGTCGTTTGTTTGTTTTTCATTGACATTACTGCTCCTTCTATCTCTAGAACCGAGCTTTTAAGAATGCTTTTAAGAATATATTCACTCTCCTTGAACAGTTGTGTCTTAAATACATGACACCTTGATTCTTCAATGTGATCCTACCATTTATATCCATTTGCTGTTCAGAGTCACAAGGAAGCATGGCACCTTGACCCTGGTGCAATCATTCCCCTCAACATTCTAGCCCCAAATGGTTCCTCACATTGCATTTTCCTGCTACATCTCCAACAGAAAAGGAAATCAAACCCTCACCCCAGAAAAGGGATGACTCTGCTACAAATACTCTCAAAAGAGTCAAGTAAGAACATACAGTTGCATCATCTCCTTGCATTAGATGTTGCCTGTTCCTGAAACACTTCCCCTTCCCTTTTCTTCATTCTGGAAGCTGAAACATTATAATGATTTTCTCAGAGTTCCCAGAAGATCAAGACTTCAGTGTTTGCCAGGGCACCCAGTGTTGTGGTGTATGGGACATGTATGAGTTACTATAGTGTGTTTACTGTGGACTGAACCTTCAAGTGAAAGTAAATTATCTCCATGCAGCAGAAAGAGCAACTGCTTTTGGTCTCAGATAACCTATAGAGAACAGACACAAATAAATCAATTTCTTAAACCTCTTGTGAAGATTTTACTTTCATCATTTTTCTTTTGCCTTACTGTTATTATGTGTAATTATAATCTGATTCATTTGATGATTTCTTTTTCAAATCTGAATAGATATATCAGTTGGTCTAGTGAAAGACACTGGAGGTATCTTTGGAATCTACATAGGTATAATAATGCAGTTGCGTTTATGTAGCAGAAAAACATAACATTTATAAATACCTAGAGACAGCTCAAGATTACAGAATTCTCATCCAGAATAGAATATGGGGAGTTTTATATAGCATTTCTGATGTGATGCATTTGGGGAAAAGCATCTCTCATACACAAGGCTTATCAAATTCAGCAACTGAATATGATTTTTTTTTTCTTCAGCTTCTGTCAGCAAGTAATTTATCATAATAATTTTGTTTGGAAAAATGACACTTTAATTTTCCTTCACAGACAGGTTATTTAGATTGTCTCAGACTGGAATATGCTTGCTAACTGCAACTGTTCAACAAATACCACTGCAAGTACCTTATCAGAAGACCTATCTTAATATTTTAATAATGTTTTTCCATTATGACCCTCAAGTTGCATTCCTTAAACACTTTTTCTCCATTCTCTTTATATGTAATCCTTGGCTTCAATAAAATGTACATCACTTCAGAAACAAAGTCTTGTTTAAATACATTAAATAGTAAAAAATTAATGTTTAGTTCATTCACATAGATTTATTGCTTAACAGAAGAACCCAAAGAAGTTTTGCAACAAGACAAATGCTTTCATTTCTTCTTTAGATTTCATCTCATATTTGGCATCACATCAGTGCTTTTCAAAGGAATGAATATTACTGTAAAAATTCCTTCTCACTGGAAAAATATGTTTTCTCAGAAAAATCCCAAAGAGAATAAGAAAGGTCATTTACTGGGTGTAAATTCCCATAAGAAATAAAAATACCTTTTTTTTTTCACATAGTACTTTCAGAAAAAAACCAAAACAAACCAAAACACTCCAACAACCAACAACGTATTTTCCACAGACTGTGCTTTTAGTTCACTGAGTGCAGTGTGGTAATGCTGAAACCCCATGTTAGTCCTGACTGATGATGTTTGAACAGAGGAAAAGACATCATCTGTCAAAGTCAAATCTATCATGCTTTTTACTATATTTTATAGCTGGGTCTTATTCAACAAATAATCCAAAACATGCACAAAGAAAAGCTGGGAGCCAGCATCATGAAATATGATCTATTTACAAAAAATGTTTTAGAATACCATTTTCACTTATCCCACGTCAATGATTGATTGCTTGTTATTGTCTATGTGACTAATGATAAGCATGATGAGTTGACACAAAATTTCACACTACTTACAGCTTGCATTGCTTGTTTTGTCACTCAGAAATATCCCTGCTTATTATACCACTCACACAATAACTTATCTGCAGCACATAATAGTAGACTTAAAAGCAGACATTCCAGACAATTACTCCTTTTAGTGATAAGTCAAAGTTATTTTACTTGATCCAAAATAAAGAATTTCCTTGATCAGAAATGATATATATGTGACCTGACCTAGAGCATACCAAGTCAGACAGCTAAATGATGCAAAGCAGACAATAGACCCTACAAATGCATTTGTATAGAAAAAACTACTATAAGACAAAAATAATGAAAGACAAGCATATTTAAGATCTCAGTTCCCATTCCTAAATTTGCTGCACTGTTCTCCCCAGTTAATGTAACAAAGCTATTTTCACTGAGCTTTATAAGTAAGCAGATGAAACTGTACTTTACTCCAGTGTAAAAAATCTGTAAAATCTAAAATCTAAATCTATACAGTCATTATATTGCCTTAAAAAAAATCACATGTTTAAGGCAATTGGTACTTAAATGCTGCTTAAGTATTAATAAAAGTGTCATATCTGAGATATAGTTGGTAATTATTTTATCTGGAACTGATAAAAACAGTATGGTATAGGAACCTGTTGGGGCCTTGTATTTTAAGAAAAACTTAAATAAGAGACATCCAGGAGAAGAATAAAAATATTTAGAAAGTATGATTTTTGTGAGATTATTAGAAGAATTTTGCCTTATTAGTCTGAGAAACAGAGGACTATGAGAAGCATGAGAACAGTCTTCCAAGAAGACAGAACTGCTCTCCAAGTGCAGAAGAGGCAGGACCAGAAAAAAAATCAGTTTATTTTCCTGTTAAAATTATAACAGTCAGAAGCAATGGAAAACTTTCTAAATGAAAAAAAAAAAAAAAGCAGGCAAATGTTGCAAGAAAAAGACTTAGAATGCAATGATAGCTGCTTTCTGGAGATTTCTTAAGTAAAAATAATTTTAAAACCAAACCAAACCAATAACAATGAACCACAAACAAACAAAAAAACACACAAAAAAAAAAATCACAAGTTATTCAGGGATAAACCATAAATATATTTACTCTATGAAGCAGTTTGGAGTAGGTCATGTCAGTCACTGGTGTTAAAGCTAACATTGTGTGTTTCAGTATGGCCAGCAAGGAGACAAAAGTTGTAAGCACAGGCACTAAGGCTGCCAATGCACTCATTGGAGGTGTCAAAATAGAGCATCAGCGTCAGCCTGGTTCAGATAGAGTAGCTGTGCCTGCCCAGACATGGAGCTTACTCTCCACAATGTCCTACCTCCACACAAAGTCAACTGTATCACCTGGAGACATGCAAGAACTGGACAAAATGCCCATATCCCCAGGGCACCAAATAGACCTACATTACCCTGCCCATCCTTCAGGCCCACTTCCTACACCCCCAGCCCTTATCACAGCCCAGGACTCCATTTTAGCCCCCCCTGCAGACAACAGTGTCTGCTACAGTGCTGCTGCATCAGGGCTGGTCTCCAGCTCCCCACAACCCTGACCTGCCCAGTCATAAGCCCCACTGAGCTCCCCATCCATGAACTCTCCCAAAGGAACAGCTGGTCCACACATCACCCTGACATGAACATGCAATGCTGGCACTTTATCAGACCATTTCTTCAGTTTCATAGCTTTTTGTGTCTCAAAGACTTTTTCTCAGCTGTCACGGACATTGGGAACAAAGAAAGAACAGAGGTTGTACTTGGATGGGATGAGACCTTAGGGAGGCAGTTGCTAAATATTTGTAAGTTATGATTAATTACAGACTAAACATGAGGACTCTGTACAACACCACATCCAAGGGCCTCTGAGCCCTGGATAAAGAAAGAAGAGCTGGGAGTCATTTTACCTCTATGGGAAGCTCTGGCAAGATAAGTTCTGGAATATCATGTTCATTTCTGGTATCTACATTAGAAAAAGGGTGTTGAAACTTGGAAATGTTACAAAGAGAAGCCAAAGAAATAACTTGAGACTTTAAACAAATACTTTATTGAGAATATTTTAAAGAAGTATATCTCTTCAGCTTGTCAAAAGAAAGATGTAGCAGTTACCTGACACTATAAGTATTTATCAGATCTTAATAATGTGCTCCTGAGCCTACTAAAGTAAAATAGATCAAAGGCCAACAGTTGAAACAGAGCTAGGAAGAGGAAACATCTCTCAAGATCTATGTGTGATTACTCATTGGAAAAAGCTTCCAAGATAAATGAAGGTTTCTCCACTTCGTGATGTCTCAAAATCAAATAGGGAAGTCTTTCTGTAAAATAAACCCAGCCGGACAAAGATACTTAAAGTCTAAATGGGAAAATTCTGCATTTGAATTATTATCTTTCAAGATATTTATTTACTTGGCCTTAATTTATGCATATCTTAATAGGCAACAGTCCACAAATAGTATTTTTCAATTCCATTATCTGTACTTCAATGGAAAAAAAACCAAAACAACTTGATCACTTTCAAAGACATGATAGAAAGATCTATTAAAGAAACAAAACAATATGCTAAATCTACCTGTTAGACATGTTTATATAGCAGGATTTCAACTAGCTATCACAATAAAATATTGTCTATCTTTGGCTCAATTCAAATGACCAACTTTGAACTTAAGAAAGAAGTGATAACAAGTTGCCCAACATAAAATTTGTAAACACTTTGAATTGCCATCTGTGTAGAAATCTCACAGATATATCAGGCAGACATATCTGACCATCACTTTCACCTGACTGTGTGACTCCTGTTCATAGATTCATAGATATTAGGGGTTGGAAGGGACCTAGAAGATCATCTAGTCCAACCCCCCTGCCCGAGCAG